>MQRK01255151.1:0-22032 GCA_001938485.1 Girardia tigrina
AACATTTTCATAAAAGTGCTGATAAATCAATTTTTTCGAAAATTTCTGAAATTCTCAAAAAAGTGCTCAAAAATCTATTTTTTCGTACATATCTGAAACCCATATGATATATGTATGTTTTTTACCATCAAACAATACCTCATAAATCTCATAATGTACACAAGTATAATCACAAGTACCATGGTTACCGTAACCAAGATACATAACATTTTATTTTACATGTAAAATCTACATGTAAAAACTTCTATTGTACTTCAAGCATGCATCAATGTAATACATAACATCTGTATAATCATCTAATGTACACAAGTACCATGATATGTAACATTTTAATATTAGATATTATATTATACTATTTTATATTATATTATTATATTATATATACACCTTAGAAACCATCATTTTTATCTTAAAAACCATGAAAAACACCTTAAAATCGTGAAAATAGCTTTAAAATCATCGAAAACATGTAAAAACCATCATAATTACACAAAAAAGTGCAAAAAATCAATTCTGCCTAAGCTGCACTAAGCCTGAGCAGGCTATCTAGGATACATATGTGCTTATCAATACTATACATGTGCAAGTGTATGAAATCAATAAGTTCACAATTGTACAAAGTGTAATGTATTCATGTTTTAATATAATATAGTGTAAAGTGAGGCAAAACATACATATAGTGAGGTCCAGTACATATAGGGTGGTCCAGTGGTCTAGAACTCTCACTTTTCCCCTACTATATATATATATATATATATATAAATTACAATCTAAAGTCAAAATAAAAATCTAGTTATTAAAAATGTCTAGTTACAATGAAAATATCTCATTTCATGTATCGAATTGTCCGGTCACCGTATGGTGCTAATCTACAAACTTTTCCGCTGAAATTCTTCTTCCAGCATAAAATAAATTGAGCTATGAAAAGTACAATTAAAACTAATTCCACCTTTCTTAGAAATTGTATTTTAACGAATATTTTTAAAAGAATGTCTCTTCATTTGATGATAAAGTAGTAAATTTGTATATATGTTTTTACTTTTTGATGAAGCAGGAATAAAACTGCACCACTTTACTCATTTTTATTTACCTTCCTTTCCAAAAAATTGATATTAAAATTATAATCATTTATTAAGAATAGGTGATGCTGGAGACTAATACTGTAAAAACTTGTTAGTATTTACATATAATTTTCTATAATAACTACAGCATTACCTAACTCTAGCTCAAATCTCTTCTTTTTCTTTGTACATTTTGACGTCCAAATGATTTCTAAATTTTTCTTTAGACACTGGTAAATAATGTTTATTTACCAGTGATTCACAGTGTCTTCTAGTTTGACTCAATCGAATCTATTCATTTTCTATATCCACCTCCTTCTTTAATCCAACTAAAATCTGCAGTCCTAAATATCTCTAAACGATGTTTCATGTACCGTTCTTACTTTGATTCTGAGAATGCTAAAATTAACCATTTTTTATCTTCAATTTTCTTTAAATAACTATTTTATTAAAATTTACTTTTAAAACTATTTAATAAATATAAAACGCTTTTCACCAAAATTTTTGTTATTTATTTAGTGAAATATTTTATTATTGTTTTATAGGGACTAATTTATCATCAGATTTAGAAAGTTTATTTTATGAAAGAAGGAAAGAAGACATTTTAAATAGTTTGTGAATTATTGAAGGTGTCCATGTTATTTGTAATCTCATGAAAATTTGTGATGATTATTACCAAAATATATAAAACAGTAGCAAAATCCATTTCTTTTTAAAATTTCTATTAAAACTAAAATTGTGATTGTCCTCATAGGACTAACTATTTTGCAAAAGAAGCAAATGAATAACAATTAAGGCATATCCGGATAATTCGAAGAACATTAAAGAATGAGTAAAAAGACAAATTTTGTTATATGATTTAATAAGTTCATAACTAATCAAAACATATTAGAAAACAATATAAATAATAATATTTTATGGTAGAAGTTATTTTCAGAAATTTTATTCAAAATAATTCTTATAATCCATTAAACAAAATATCCAGTGCAGCAGAACATAGAAAAACATTAACTATTGAAGATATTTACACAAGGAATCAAAAATATTTTAAGTCCTTTCTTGAACAAAAAAATAGTTTGATCCAAAGTAAAAGAATTTATCTACTTTGAACAGTTTCCAAATATAATGATCGTTCTGATTAGCAGATTAACGACGTCTGATTTTGTTTTCCCCATATCCCATCACTCAACGCTCACCAACCTTAACTCCTTTCGCTCACTCCATTGCTTAATTACGCTCTTATTCCACAATAAACTCTATTTACGTAGGCTGGAGATTAAGTATTAACGAGACAAAATCAAATTTAATATTAAAATCAAATTTAATTAATTAAGTTACATCATAATTTCTCTCTGTCTGATATGTAGGTACGTAACATTGCACCCGGAAATATAAAATTTTAACTGCACTTTGTATTCATCTTTATTTCATAATAATTATCATTCTTAAGGGTTTTGTTTATGACTATATATGGTATTTATTATTATAAAATAATTTCTATAATTTAATGGTGATATTTCTATTTTATGGTTTGTGAATCTTAACAGTTATATATTTTGTCTATTAAATTCTTCAATTAAAAAAAAAAAATTTATAAATATAAAAATTTAAATAGTGTTGAGATTATTACAAAAATTTTGTAGAATGATTTCAGACAATATCGGAGTTAAAACCGAGTTTTCAGGCAAAGAATAAATCATGGTGTGAAAACTCACTTTTAATATAGTTGTAAGAAAAAAAATAATAGCGATTCGAAATAATTGTCGAATGTCTATTCTTTTTTTTCTTACTAAGGAATAGAAATATTTAACAAATTTAACAACTTTTCGTAAAAATAGCGTCACTACAATTTAGAATAATAAAAATAAATAAAATTTACCACGTCAAAAATGAACTTTATTTAGCTGAATTAATAACATATACATTGTAATGAAATCATATGCACGGTAAATAATCAAAATTTCTGTTTCACTTTCGTTTTATCATTTTAAATAAACAAAGATATATATTTTCATTTATTCCAATATCATTTATTTCGAATTATTAAATTTGAATGATGATAGAGAATATTTATATTTGGATTAATAATTATTTTGAAGAGACAGAAATTGATTGAGTTGTTATTTGCTGTCACAAAAATTCGGCTTTTGAATAAAAATTTTCTCTCTCAATTAATTCAATGAGACTTGGATAACTTTGTGATTGATCTTCTATGGAAACCGTATGTTGATTGAAAAAAAACAATAAAGAGATTTTTTTGTCATTAAGTTTTTAAATGGAAAAATAAAAGTAAATTTCAATAAAAAAATGATTCTGAAATTAGTTAATTTGCGTTGATTTATATTCGGAAATCTCTCTCGGGAATTGATTAGTCTTTATTCGATCAATGAGAGTTTAATAACATTTTAGTCATTAAAATATTTATCCAATAATTGTAAATACCATCTATTCTCCGGATGTTTGTGATTAATCGTCGACAAATACGAATACAATGTGCATTGATTAAGGTGTCGGCGATAATGGATATGGCGAATGTTGTTAAAAGACATTTTCAATATTTTCGCTCTATAAAATAGCCAGCTCATAGAAACCCGATAAATCACCGATTTTCTTTGTAAAAAAATGAGATAAAAAAAATAAAGTAAATAAATACTCTACAAACCACGAAAATCAAAATCGCATGCCAAAAAAAATTTTTAATTCACATAACCCCGATTTAGATGAAGTAAAATCACATACAAAAGAAAACAGTAAAATGTTTATACAGTAGCCCCCCTTCAGAAGTGGAACGTACGCTCATTGGTATTAGTTTCAGATTTCTTTGATTTTTAAGGTTAAGTTTACCATTATGAAGAATGTCAGCTGTATTATTATTATAAACTTTTGTCTTCCCCATAAAAATGACATTGTCGTGATAAATATCCAAAATTAGTATACGGTAAGTAATTATATCCAAATTTTTAATCAATTTAATTATTGATCTTTTTTGATCTTTATTTAATATATAAATAAAGTACATAGTGGGATCAAATTGTCTTTTATTTTACCAACATTGCGATTCCAATCCCTTGTCGTGATTACTTCGATAAAAATGAACAAATAATATAATTAGTATTTTCATAATGTCAATAATAACTTTGCTTTAATCATTTGCCTTATATAATAGGATCATAAAATTGTAACTGGTTGATTTTGTTTGATTATGGCGAAAATTCGATCACATGGACAAAAGCTAAAAACAAACAAACATGGTCGTGAACACAACACACCTCACTTTCAAGAATACCTATATACAAACACCGCTTAAAGAAGATCAAGGTCTTGTACAAAAACGAAAGCAACACAAAGGTCAAAAAAACATACAAACAAAACAATCACGCAGTGTCAGTAAGTAGGGCAATACAATAGTAATAAAAGTTAGATTAATATAATAAAATCGTATTTAACATAATAAAAAAGAACAGAAGGAGCAAAAAAGGTTTAACAATATCATAATGAACAAGTGAGAGGAGAACAACAAACTAAAAGAATTAGATTACTTTAACTTCGCTATTGTCAGAAAGTGTAGGATAATTAAATGAACAATCAAATGAATGGACGAGAATTCTTCAACTTAGGTTTTAGAGCAATTAGCTTGTGGTTGTAGAGGATAATTGATTGTTTTCGGAATTAGATTTTTTTATCGGAAGAAAAAGTCCATCGAAAAGAGTTCGTTTAAAAATTAAAAGGATAACTGTTGGGTGAGAAGGTTGATGATAAGATTGAATTTGAATTGGAACGATTGTTTATGTTATATTTAGAACATCTTTTGGAAACTGAAATAAATGGAAAGAGTGATAAAGCGACATAAATAAATCCGAAGGAGTTCTCGTATGAAATGTTTTCATGTAGCATTAACTTTTTAATGATTAATTTCTAACTTATCATTACTAATGTCTATCGCTTTTTTAATTATATATTTTCATTATCATATACATTTATTTTTCTTTATATGTGGTCATTTCGGGGCAAACCACTTGCAGGTAGCGGATTACTGAATCACTTCCCAAATGGCACTGGTCCCTAGAGACTGTTGATGCTCTTAAATAAAAAAAATAGGTGTAATAGATCACTACAATCGGTTTGCGCTTATTAAGAGAGTTTATAACACTAAAATTTATTTAAATAACAAATAAATAATTTTTAAACAAATTTTTGAGGAACGATGTTTTCTTATTTTGCACAAACCTTAGAAAAGTTTTAAATAAAAATACTAAACATAGATATTGATTTACATTTTACTTTTACAAATCTATGTTTATAGTTTCAAATTAAGTTTATTATTTGTCACTTTCTAAATTTTATTACGTCTTTCATTTTCAATTTATTTTAATTTATATTAAGGTAAAACTTACTTTATTTGTTAAAAATAATTGTTTATTATTTTAAATATATTCGATTTTAGTTTCGTAACGTTTAATACTAAATTTAAACATTAAATTTTAATATTTGATTTTGTTACTTCATTAAACAAAATTAAATACAATACGATTTTAACTTAACTTATCTTAATCCTAAAATTTTAGTTGTTTTATTTTAAAATTTTTTTAAATCAATTTTTAAGATTCTAGAATTAAAATTTTTTAATTAAATATCTTTTAAATTTTTTAAGCGCTACGTTTTTAAAATTCAAAAATTTGCGATCTCTCCAAAATCCTGATAAATGTTATGGAAACATTTTAAGTGTTCTTAATAATTACATCAAACAAATTTTCTTTCTATATTCTTCTTTCTTTATTTATACTATAACATACTTTATTTACAAACTTTACTTTATTTATTACTGGAAAATGCGAAAATTGTTGAAGAAAATCCTTTTAAATATTTTTATAATCAAATTGTAAAAAATAAACTTGAAATAAGTATAAAAGTAAGAAGTATTCCAGTTGCATTGTATGAAAACGTATTAATCAAGTCTTGATATGTGAGTTTAAATGTCTCGTTTGATTTTGAAAGGAAAATATTTAGAACCGGATGAAGACTAGCAAGCAATTAATTAACTTTGATTGATCAAATAATTAAAAATAAAAATAAATAAAAGAATCCATGATAAAATAACATCGATCGTACATAGAGAAAGTTTTTTACTAATTTCTTTAGAGATCATTTAAGAAGTGACATTTTTATACAAATATTGAAGAAATGTATCATTTTTGGAATGGATTAGTTTCCAAACCAAATATTTTACTAAAAATTTAATGACAGATTATTATAAAAAGTAAATATTAAAAAAACAACAAAATATCTTCATAATTATTTATATTAAATAAAATTATAATAAAATTTATTGCATAGTTTTTAATATAATGTATATATTTATATAAATCTTTGAACAGATATTGCTCTTTTAACTTGGTTTTAAAAAAAATATATGAAACCGTAGCAAAATGTTTTAGAAAGGATCATTATTTTTGGACGTGATATATTATTTCCACAGATTTTTGACGAACCTTACATGATACCGTATCTTTTGTTAACGAAACTTTATCAATGCCATCTTGACAATAGACAATTGTAGAATGTTCAACAAGAACTCCATAAATTCTTTTTCTTTCCATGATTTGATATAAAGTACTAATGCAATAATTTTAAAAGCAATTAATAAAAATTATTTTATTAGATGTTATAGAGGTAATCTTAAAAAATCTAGATCACCATTAAACAAATTTAAGCATATCTTATTAGGTAATATATTAATTGTCTGTAAAGAGTGTTTTTGACGAAAAGCCCAGACAATAATTGGACGTTTGTGAAGTCTTTGATAAAATGGCTTTATCTTTTTTTCCAACTGTTTGTATATATATTTTTGAAAATAAATTTTAAATGTCTTTCAAGAAATCGATTATTGTTTATATTGGGTTGGCCAAAAAGTCATTGCGTTTTTGAGTACTTCGTAATAAAAAGCTTGAAAATATAAAACGTGATAAAATGTGATAAAATTTAAATTCAATTATATATTCTGAATTTAATTTTCAGACAATGTTTATACAAAATATTAATTGATTTTGTTTTAATTTATTACTTTACCGTCAATACGAAATGGAAAATCAAAATGAGCATATTCGTCATGTTTTGTTGCATTATTTTCGCAAAGGGAAAACCGCTGTGCAAGCTCATAAGAAGATATATTTTGTATATGGTAGTGACTCCTTAAAACATCGACAGTGTCAATACTGGTTTTCTAAATTTCGTTCTGAAAAATTTCATCTGAAAGATGCACCACGCTCCGGTCGACCAGTTGAAGTGGATGGCAACAAAATAACAGCACCGATCAAATCTAATCTACACATGACGACAAGAGAAGTTGCAGACATTTAAAGTTGGAAGACATTTAAAGAAACTTGGATTCATCAGTAAACTCGATATGTGGTTACCACATGAACTGAAAGAAATTCATTTGGTGAAACGTATAGACATTTGCGATTCCCTTTTAAAGCGAGAACAAAGTGATCCATTTTTGAAGCGCTTGATTACGGGTGATGAAAAATGGATTGTTTACAACAATGTGGAACGCCGTCGATCATGGACAAAACGTGGTGAGCCTGTCAAAACGATCCCAAAAGTAGAAATTCACCAAAAGAAGGTTATGCTTTGCATCTGGTGGGATTTTAAAGGAATTGTGTTTTTTGAACTCCTTCCGAGGAATTAAACCATCAATTCAGACAGACATTGTGATCAGCTGGAGAAATTGGCTCATTCAATTCAACAGGAACGTCCTGAATTGGCAAATCGAAAAGGAGTTGGAATTAAGCATGATAACGCAAGACCGCATACAAGTTTGACCACTCGCCAGAAACTCTTATCACTGGGTTGGGAGATTTTGCCGCACCCACCGTATTCTCCAGACTTGGCTCCATCGGATTTTTACTTATTTAGATCACTGCAGAATTCCTTAAACAGAAAAAAATCACCAGTGATGATGACATCAAATTGTTCCTAGACGGCTTTTTTGCTGACAAAGGCAAAGGTTTTTTATGAATCAGGAATAATGAAGCTACCGGAAAGGTGGAAGAAAGTGATTGAAACAATGGATAGTATATCGTGTTAAAATATTAGTGCATCCATGTCATTTTGAAATGAAATTTGAAACGGTTTTACTTTGTCCATTTTGAATGTTTATTAATGGGTTGTAATGATAAATTGAATCATTATTCATAAGACACTTAAATCCAAAATCTGAAAATCTGTAACTAAATGTATAAACCTTCTCCTTTGAACTAACTTTATAAAAAAGTACCATTATAACTAACAAATATAATTGCTAAGGATTGAAAAGAATTTCCGAAACATGTACAAAAATCAATTATTTTAAAAAGCCTCAACAAAATTATTTTTAAAAATATTAAATAAGCTTTTACAAGACTATATTTATACTTGGAAAGTTGTAAAAGTCTTGTCAATGAACATTCACACGATATATATGTATATATATCATTTCATTTATATTTGGTTTAGAAATTATAAGTATTGACATTTTTTTATAAATCAATCTATGATATTTAGAAATATGTTTGTAAATGTATGGTAGCAAAAGGTGCTGAGATTACCACATTGCTTCGAGCTGGCAACTTTGACGATGATTTAGGCGAGAAACTGGGATATAATGTGTGAACAGTAACTCGAGTCTGTAAACAATTGATGAAAAACTCTTTTAACTCACTCTGATCAGTATTGATTTTCTACTGTCCCGTTTTAGTGAGGGGCGATGGCAGCATTTAAGCCCATAGTTCAACGAACACTGACAGACAACAATCCCGATCATTCATTGTTACTCCAACGATGGCGATTTTTCGTTCTCTCTAATGACTGCAACCCCTAAACGTTGTAGGTCTCACAAAAGAAACAGCAGATCCGCATTTCCTTTGAAATATTTCTTTTTTTAATATTTGGTAGAAAATGTCCCAACGTCATTCAGTATATGGCTATCCACCATCGATGATTTCGACTTAATTTCCATATCAATACCAAATTAAAATTGATTATGGTCCTTACAAATACCGTTTCTCGTTTACAACTTCAAAAATGTCTATTGAACGGAATATGAATTCATCTAAATTCATTTCTGACATCAGTTTTTGAATTTGATGAAAGTATTGCATTTTAAAATACGTCCAGGTTTTCTTATTGATGATCAAAATACTACCCATCTCAAACCATTAATATCGGTTTGAATAATTCTCGAAAGAATCGCGTGGCAGTCTAAAGTACTTTGATCAAGATTTAATTTCATAATGTCAAAAAAATTTTAAACGATAATTGTTCTGACCGATCATTAGATTGGTAGCAGAGGGACACAAGGAAACTGATTTATAGAGCTCGGTCTCGGTGTGCTGGGCCTATATATTTACAATGATCCTTATAACTGTTAAATGATTTTGTTTTTTAGAATTCATTATTGTTAGTCCAAATCAGAAGTCTTGTATAATGTAACAAGACTTTTGAACGATTGTTTTTTAAATGAAAATATTTTTTAATATTCAGCCATAAATTGATCAATAGATTGCCGCAAATAGATAAAATACAACTGAGAATCAATTCATCCTTTTTATATATAATTTCTTTTGTATCTCTACAATTGACAAACACCCCGCAAGAATGGCTTTTATTTGTCAAAATAATCATGTACATATATAAATCAACCATGCAATGTTCAAGATCAGAAAAAGCACTCTTTAATCAACTTACAAAGAAAAATCACAAACTTATTGCAATCGATTTAATAAATAAAACTCGAAATTCGAATTCTGTCACAATTCCTGTGTCGATAACCAATTCACAAATACATAAACATTTTTGTCCTTAATCAAATAAAAATATTTATCATCAAAACGAAATTGATTCTAAATCATTATTTTTGAAATCTATCAATAAAAAAATCATTCGAGGAAACATAAATCATGAAAGTTAAAATTTAAAGTGAATCATCGATTTTCGATTTTAACTCACTCTAATTCCGGTCAATCAGAACGAGCCTTTCTCTCTCCCAACCAAATACACATTAAAATTCTTGCACATGGTGGTACCAAATTTATTCACACTCGATTCGATTACATCTCGATTTAATTTTGACTCGATGAGTCATAATGAAATTAATTATTCAAACTGAGTTTTAACTCAGTTTTTTGAATTATTGGGTGTACAACTAATTAATTTCGTATTTTTTTGTTAAAAAAACCATTTATTAGAGGTTCTTGGAAAATCGTCAGAATTATTAGTATCAGACATTAAAACTTTTATTATACCACAAAAAAATGTTTAAATCTAATATTTAAACAAATTTATTTTTTTTGAGAAACTATTTGTTTCATAAATCTTAAACCGATATAGATAAAAATACATATAAATATTCATATTTGCTTTTTTTATTACTTCTATAATTACGATAACACTTTAAAATTTTTAATCGTTTCATTTAATTTTATTACTTTTTTAAAATCGTTTCACATAAAAATTATACACTTTTTTTTACTTTTAATATTATATTAAAACTCTCAAAAATTTTTATTAGCAATTTAATTAATCTTAATTTTAGTAATTTTATTTTTTCAAATGTTACATATTTAATTATATAAAAAATTTTAATTTGTACATATTTAATATAACTTTCTTTCAAAAATTTTCCTAACATTTTTAATTCCAAACACCATTTATTTAAGTATAAAAGTGAAAAAATATTTTATTCAAAATATTGTCCATCGGAAGCGGCAACTTTTTCTGTCAGGCAATTTATGGATTCCATCCCATAAAACTTCTCATCTTTTGCGCCGAGAAAGTTGTCAAGCAATTTTTAAATACCTTCAACATTGGTGAACCGTATTCCAGAAAAGTGATTCTGCATCGACCGATATCTAGGCTATAAGGCGGGTGAGGTAGAATTTCCCATCCGGCATTTTCCAAATAATTTTTGTCCGGTACTGCAATATGTGGCCGAGCATTGTCATGATAGAAAATCAATTTCTCGTATCTGGTCGCCCATTCTGACCGTTTTTCGGCTATTGCTTGCTTCAAACGTATCAATTGTTGCCTGTATAGCTCTCCCGTGATCGTCTGGCCCGATTTTAACAGCTCATAGTACAGCACACCCTTCTGATCCCACCAAATACAGAGCATTACCTTCAAACCACGAATATTCGACTTTTGTGTCGATTTGGCTGGTTTGCCTGGCTTCACATATGATCTTTTACGCTTTAGGTTGTCGTAATGAATCCACTTTTCATGGCCAGTGACAATACGATGTAAAAACGGTTTCTTTTTGTGGCGATTAAGCAGCATTTTAGACATGCAAAATCATCTCTCAACGTCTCTCGGCTTCAATTCGTGTGGCACCCAATTTCCTTGTTTCTGAATGTATCCGGCTGCTTTTAAACGTTTAGAAATGGCTTGTTGAGTGACTTCCAATGTTTTTCCAAGTTCTTCTTGAGTTTGACATGGATCTTGATCGAGTAATGCCTCCAATTCTTTGTCTTCAAACTTTTTTGATGGACCTTATCGCTCTTTGTCTTCTATGTCAAAATTGCCACTTTTAAATCGTGCAAACCACTGCTGACATACTCTAACCTCTGGAGCATATTCAGGATAAGCTTCTGAGAGTAAACGATGTGCTTCTGTTGCACTTTTCCTTAAATTAAAGAACAAAAGCAAACCTCCCCGCAATTGTTGTTTTGTTGGAACGTAATTTGACAATTTGACTGTAATAAAAAAAATTTGTGTGTTTACTAAAATTCAATAAAATTGACTATTGACTACATAAATAGATATGAGGTTAGTAACAAATTCGAAATGATGTAACAAATATGAAATGAGGTAACAAATACAAATATAAGGTTATTTCGTAACAAATACGAAATTAATTAGTTGTACACCTAATACAAAATATATTTAATTTTAATTTTTACTTAATTTAAATTTTATAAAATTATTTCATATGTTGTATTTATAAAAAAAACATATCAGCATGTATAAAAAAGGGAAGCAAATCAGCAAATGCGATATAAAATTGTCAGAGATTGTCATTCAAGTATCGATAGTCTGCAAGCAGGGCTAGTATTGGTCGAAAATCAAAAAGAAACCTATCCCAACTCAGAAGGAATATCAAGGCTTATCTAGAGCAATCAATCACAGTTAATGCTTCATTAGTTAGTTCGTAAGTGACAGGTCTGTCGTGCAGTCAAGAAACTTGGTACCAAGAGTCTAGTGATAATCGAAAGAACTTTGCTAACCAATAAAAGGAAGCACTATCACTTGGAACGAAGTCAGGCCCCTTCAAACAACATAAAGTCCAGTCACGCTGGAATTATAAAATTGTTTTTATGTACTACAACAATATAAAAATATATATTTGTTACCTTTTTTGTAAAAATGATTTTTATTAACGACAAAGACTTGTTTTAACAAACTAAGAAAAATATTTTGTAAATACACAAATATAAATTTTCTATAGTGTCGATTCTTCTTTTAATTACAAATTTAATTAATGGAACCAGGATTTTCTTATTTATAACAAAAATTCTTTTTTTGTTCTTGAAATTATTTCATCTTTTTAGTAGCGGTCACAGAACCAACCTAATTGGTTATGCTAACGACCGCCATTAATGGGACCACAAGGCTTCTCGAAATAGCCGTAATTGAACGAGAGACAAATATTGAGAGTACTCAATGTCTCGTTGAGCAAGGTGAATTACTGGGAAGTAGTAAACGGTGCATTTTACCCATGGAATCCGCCAGAACGGAGCGTTACCGCGCACAGTATTTGAAGATGAAAATCATTCACAGTGGATCCCTCATTAAACCGTTGGAATAACCGTGTCATTCGCTTAGGGGGTGATAAAATCAGTGACACGAACGATTAGCAGAACAAAGCATAATGCTACTTGATGTGTAGGCAGCCAATGGAAAAGTAAGCCCCACAGTGTTCGTCCATGCTGGTGACAGTATATCTAGACAGTATATCTGGTGGCTGTATATCTAGACGATATACTAATTTTTTTCTCGTGATGAACAAGAACATTTAAAGAGACTGAAAAGAATATTCAATAAAATAAAAGATGCCGGACAAATGTAATTTTTTCAAAGAAGAAATAATGTTTTTAGGACATAAAGTTACCAAAAACGGAATTAAAACAGATGACGAAAAAATTAAGGCAATGCAAGAATTGAAGACTCCAAAATGTGTAAAGAGATTGATAAGTTTTTTGGGTTTGGCCAACTACTATAAAAGATTTGTTAAAGATTACGCGAAACAGTCAAGAGTTTTGGAAAGCTTATGTGGGAGTTCGAAAGATACATTAGTGTGGACGGAGCAATATGAGGAAAGTTTTAAGAATTTAAAATCAGAACTGATGTCTTCACTGGTATTAAGCTACCCAGACTTAGCGAAAAGTTTTATTTTGGATACAGACACCAGCTTCGACACAATATGTGCGGTGCTTTTACAAGTTGATGAAAACAGTAGAGAAAAAGTTATAGCGTATGGATCAAAGGCTATGAACAAACATGAGTTAGGATATTGCATCACTAGAAAAGAACTTTTAGAGATTTATTATTTTACTCAATATTTCAAACATTACCTCTACGGGAAGCGATTTATTTTAAGAACTGACCACAAGGCTAATAACCTTTATGATGAGGTCGAAGAAACAAATCACAGACCAATTTCAAACGTGGGTGAATTATTTAAGCGGACTGGATATACAGATCGAGTACAGAAAAGGAGTTTTACATACTAACGCGGAGGCGCTATCACAAAGTAACTGTCGTACATGTAACCAATGCTTGACACCTCATGAGGATGCGAAAACAGAGAAAAATAGAACAAAATTATTAGCCTTTGAAAGTGATGCACAATGTAGTCCCACCACAGAAAAGAAATAAATAAATCAAACATTCATTATGGGATTACATAAAGACTTGTGCCATGCAGGAGCTAGAAAAATATTTTGTTTTGCAAAACAAACTTACAATATCACGGAGAATGCAGGGAAGAAGATCGTGGAGAAATGCGAAACATGTCAAAGACGGAAAACATGGACCGGAAAGACGAAGAAACCGATCATAAAACAATTAGCAGAGGAACCTTTTGAAGAAACATTCATAGATTTTTGCAGACCTTAAAAAATCGTTTTCGGACAAGCAATACATCTTATCAATTATAGACCAGTTTGGTAAATATGTATCGCTCATAGTCATTGCTCATCAAGACGAAAAAAAACCCAGTTCCTTCGAATCTAGCGTAATAAAGGAACTGGCAAATACGTATCATATATCCATTGTACAGTCAAGTCCGTACCATCACCAAACAAACTGACTAATAGAGAGACAGTTTAGAACAATAAGAGATGCTATAGCTTTGAGTATGACAGACCGGATAGGAGATTGGACAGATACATTATCAGATGTGGAGTTTATGATTAATGCAACAGTTCAACAGTCAACAAAAGTATCTCCAGCAGAAATAGTTTTTGGAAAAACTTTTAACCGTCATTGAATAGAGAAAGATAAGCCACAGGAAGAGAGGGAAACAGACCGAAATATTAGAAGACAAGAGTTAACGTCTAAAATAAAAATACAACAAACCTTGGTCACTCAAGAAAATATAACGAATAGACGGTATAACTAACATAGGAGAATGGGTGTTAATAAAGAAAGAAAATTGTAATAAAATGGAAGAGAGAAATGAAGGTCCATATGAAATTATAGAAATATTGCACCCTAGAAGTTATTGATTAAAAAGCAAAGATGGGAAAAGTATAATAAGGAATATAGAATGGATACGGGATTTTAAACGGTGGGGATGTAAGGATGTGTGAATTATTATTATTATGGTTGCTAATTATTATTGAGGTTAGTATTATAAACATATTATTATCATTGTTAGATGTATGTGGAAAGTATGCATGATTATGAAGTATGAGATTGACTAACAGTTGATTGAGAGTTTGATGATATGTATGCATGTAATAGTGTGCGGTGTCAATCTTGTAGTGCTAACCCAGCAGATCTCCCTATTCCAGTTATGCAACCGGATCGAGGTGTGCTTGTATATAAGATATGTCAATTGAATGATTAGTTTAGTCTTGTGTTATTAATATATTTAAAAAATCATCTTGTCTCTTAACAATACTGTTGAAACCATTTATTTAAAATCAAATAATACATCAAATATAACTTCGGAAAATGACATTGATAATCAAATGACTATCAATCTAAAATTACCGTACTCAGAGAAAGCAAAAGAGTTCAAACGATTTTCAGAACATCGAACACCTGTTGGCTTAAAATTGAGAGTAATCTATGTAACTAATAAATGCCGGAACTATTTTTCCAACAAATAAAAACCTCCTTTGTGTATTAGGGCAAATCTAGTTTATCAATTCAAATTTCACAAGTGTGAATCCTTGTACATTGGATTGACAAGTCGTCATCTCCGCACTAGAATTGCTGAACATACTCAATCGAGTAGAAATAGTTCGATATTGAGCCATATTAAAAGATGTAAAGGTAATCTTATGGATTACAATAAATATTTTAAAGTGATGTTAAATAATTTTGACACAAATTATGAAAGGATTATTGCCGAAGCATTGTTAATAAACCATGCTTAAACGTGCAAGGTTATTCATCTAATCATATTAAAGTTTTTTAAATATCATTAAAATACTTTTTTTTAAAAAAGCATGTTTTGGAGACGTATGATGCAATAGTTTTTCAACTGTATAAATAGTAATTAATCACCTTATTTCATTGCACTGAAGATGCCAATATGGCGAAACTAGTATTGCAAAATAAAAATAAATGTTTGGAAAAATGGCTATTTTTTGTTTTATATATATATATATATATATATATATATATATTATCATTTACAATTTTCCGTAGGTAAATTCTGCTTTTATATTTTAATATCGCTAAAATTTAAGAATTATTTTCATCATTCTTTCACTAAATTTAACGTATAAACTGACGGTTACTATTTTAACAGTTTAGTATGTCAAATTTCAGTAAAAGGAAGTGAGGTTTAATTTTTTAATGTGTTTTATAAGTAAATAATTAATTATAAAATGTAAGGGAATTATAAGTCTTTTGATAAAAGATGTTAAATGTGTTAAAACAGAGAAGCTTGATTTGTGCAAATTGAATATAAAAATGCCAAGACAGATAATGATTAATAATTGCAAATCAGAGGTGAATAAAGAATGTATTATGTACTGCTTCGCTAATTAAATAAATCAGTGTATGATAAATATTAGATTAATGAAATTCCTGTGAAAATCAAATGATAGGGATTACCAAAATTGCATTATTTTATGCAAAAATAGTTGTAATATTCAGATCCCCAATAACCTAAATTTATGAGGAAGAAATGCCCTTCGTATGTGCTTCTACTCTTTTGATCATCTTAGCGTGGGGAACATTATATCAATACGCCGTATTAGATATTTATGTGATTATTTCGGGTTGTGAGGAATATTTTAAATTGTATGACTGTGTGAATGTATTGATGCTGTATGTTGATTCGAGTTTGTTGAACTTCTAATGAAAATCGTCTAACTGTTCTTAAAACTGGTGACGAGTTTGCCTAAATTAGAGCGACACTTCAAAACATGTGAGATTTATATTTTAGAATCTCGACCAAACTTTCGAGACAACACATATCAGCGTATATAGATCAATTTTTAAATTTTTGGTTTTTTTTCCATTTAGAATAGACTAAATTTTTCTAGTAGCAAAGACTCTTCAAGTGAGTTCATCTTTCGAATTTTAAGGTTTTAACAACGTCCATTCATTTTTATTTTGATTTAGCCAACGTAGATTCAATCTATTATTAATTTAATTTCTAAAAAACAGAAATAGTCAAAAGGCTTACTAAATATGTTATGATTATAGCAGTCGCAAACTGGAGCGGTTTATATATTATTATTATTCAGAAAAATAGAAAATTAAATGAAAAAAATGAAACAACCATTGTAATTCTGTATCAAATAATTATAATATCTCTTAGTAAAGAAGACACTAAATTATAATTACTTCCGACAGAGATTTTGATTAAAAATTAAGAAACCATATTTTCATTATTTATATAAAAAACAAAAAAAAATTAACAATTAATTCACAAATTAATTAAAAATATAATTAAAAGGCAAATATCAAATAAAAAACATGATGAAAAATTAATTAAAATTATTGTTTAGACATTGAACATAAATAAAAAAATTCTTAAATAATTTTAAATAATTTTAAATTGTTAAAAATGAGTTAAAGATGAAGAAATAAGAATATGTTTATCAATCTCTGAACTCGCTTTTAAAATAATGAATAAAAATTGAATTAGTGTTACCAAAATTATATTAATAAATAAAAGCGAAAAGTGAAAAAGAAATAAGTTTATCACTCAATAAAAAATTAACAAATTAATAATGTACTGCTTTACAGGGTTAACAATATAAGATAATGTCTTAATTGGGGGGTGACTTGATATCATGTGTGAAGGACGGGCTCATTCTTTAAATTTTTGAATAATTAATTTTTGTAAATAATCTCTATTAGATAATAATAATTTAAATATTGCGAATATTTTTGTATTTCTGAAATAAAATAATATTTTGTATTTTAAATTTCAGAATTGTAGTTCTGAAATAAAATAATATATTGTATTTTAAAATTTCGTAATTGTAATTCTAAAATAAAATAATATTTTGTATTTCAAATTTGAAAATTATATTTCTAAAAATAAGAATAATATTTTGTATTTTAAATTTCAGAATTGTAATTCTAAAATAAAATAATATTTTGTATTTCAAATTTGAGAATTGTAATTCTGAAATAAAATAATATTTTGTATTTTAAATTTGAGAATTGTAATTCTAAAATAAAAAATAATAGTTATAAATAATAAAAATAATAATTTCTAAAATTTCATTTTAATAAATGGCTTATCATTATTTATAAATCCATATTTTTATGTATAAGAAATCTGGTCAGAAAAAAAGAAAACAAAAGTTCCTCAAGAAAAATTGTTTAAATAATTGTTATTTGTGTTATTAATAAATTTTTGGTGTTATGAATTCTAATATTTATCAAGAACCTAACATCATGTATTATAATAAACTGATTTGATGTCTTGAGATTAATTCAATTTTGTCTAATAATCGCTGGTAGAAATTTTTCCTTGTGGTTAAAAGTATTCAGTAATTGTTAGGATCAGATAGACGCACAAAAATATTTCGTCAAATAATAATGTTACTGCAGTAAGTTAATTATTTTTTTAATTCTTTGATTATTTAATGAGTTGAATTTCGATGAGTTTTTGATGGAAAAGGCGATGAAGGATGACACCGATGGAATTGGAGAGATTGTTTCGTTAGTTGATGAACGATGTCGGGCAGTTTGATAGAAACTATCGACATAAAAAACATGAAACCGAATGAAAGCTTTAATTTTAGTATTGAGTTTTTTAAATCTAAATTTCAATATTCCACAGCAATAAATTTGCTTGTCAATATATTTAGTTGTTAAATAAGATAAATCTACGAAATGATGTAGCAAAAATTTAGTACGATTGTATGTCGAAAAACATTGAACCCTTCTTTTTTAGTTTCTTTTGTTGTTGACTGAAATAATTTATTTGGCTGCAAAATGATTTACCTTTTGAGAGAGTAATTTTAGTGAATCCGGATTCACTTTCTTCCTGATTTTTTTATAGTTGTTGGAACTTTCTTCCTTTTCTAATATTAATTCAGGATTCGGCATACTGTTGACTTTGATACTTTTCAAAGGAATTCTGATTTCATAGAAACTTCGTTGATAATATTCCTTTTGTCTGTTGAATTTAGTTAAGGTTTCCATCAAGACATGTGAAAAGATTTATCTCATTCAAAACGTTTTTTTAAATACCTTGTAATTGTGACATGTTATCCAAATACATTTGGAGAAATATATAAAAGGGAATTTAATTTCTTTTAAATTACCTAATTTGATTAAGTTAAGGATTTTTTAAATTAATTTAATAAAATGTCTGTAAACATATACCTAATAATATTTCTAATTCAAAATGAGAGTAAAACTTAAAAAATTTCTAAAAAAGAAACAAATAATAATTATTGCAAGTACACAATTGTAGTATATACTTCCCGTCATTACTGTATAACAGTACGTATTATAATATGAATCAAATTTATATTAAATTAAACAATTTCATTTCACATAAGATGAATTTTAATGATTTTTATTTAATTTTGAATCCTTTGTTTGAATAAAGTTTATCTTATATCGCACATGTATTAAAATAAAGAATTCGCTTAACATGACCAAATCCGTTCTGGAACTTTTCGTCACAGTAAGTAGAGGGGCACGTTAACAGAGTTATACCGTGTAACAAATCCTCACAAACCAAATATTTAGACTAATTTTCTAGATCAAATCTTAAAATTATAAAAAACAGAAACAATAATAAGTATCATAACAGTCTTCTATACATTTACTAACATTACAACACAACAGAGGCGGCTTTAATTTAAAAATTTAAAATTTTACAGACGTAAAAATGCAGACAGAAAAACTCTAATATATCTAAGGTTTATATGCTATGGAGATATATTATGTCAATTATTGCTTTCCTCATGTGTTAGGCCCCGCATCATCCCTTGCATGCACAAGGCCCCGCATCCTTCTAGGGCCGCCTCTGAACACAATCACAGTACATGTAATCATAGATGTCCCTAACAGACTAAAAAAGTGCATATATCATGTTGCATGAAGATATTATCATTAATTTTCCAATTTTCACTTTGAATTCCTTTACTTTGTGACAGAGGTCTGCTCTACTACGCCGCATCAAGAAATTACTCAATCAAATACAAATTTGAAAGCAAAATAGAAGACTTAATCGAATCTAATTCTTCAATCTTATTTCAGAGCTATTTCCCAATCTTGGCAGTAACGGATGCCAAGATGGTGCAATCATTATCCTCAAGATTTTTCATATCGAAATGAACCAGCAGGTATATGTCGAGGTAGTCGTCAAGCCACCAGCTTCATTGATCTTGTTATCAACATTGTAACTGTCAAACTCCTTGGAAAATATTTTTTGATAGTAAATTTCCAGGTAATTTCCATATAATTATATTAAAAATTTCAAAAAAGCCATAATACGTCAAATACTCAATATATTATATCTAGCTGTTGTGTTTATTTCAACCAATTATAAGGGCGAATGATACAAAATTTAGGTCCATCTGTGCAATATGTAGAAGAAGGGTTTTATAGAATAGCTTTAAAAAATTTAGTTTAGAATGCAATCGTACGAAAGCTTTGATAAAGATTGTCTTAAGGACAATGAAAATTGTTGTTTAAATAAAAATATGAAAAGTCAAATTGGTGTTCTTAATAATTTCTATTCCAGGAATCTATTTAATTTTTTTTCAAAATTTTATTATACCATTTAATTATAAATTTTATTAATGATATTTAAAAATTCGATAGGTTCATTTGTTATTTACATTAATTGTTTCCTCTCATATAATCTTTATTTGCCTTGATACAAATATCCCTTGTGACATTATAATGATCTTTTAATGAGATTATAATGAATATCAATTCGCTTAATTTGGTTTGAAAAAGAAAAATATTTTTAATGAATAAAATAAAATTATTTTAAATAAATTTGAGTAGGTCGTTGAAAAATGCCTTTTCTAGAGTAAGAAAAACATTATTTTCTGTGTCTTTAAAACATTAGAAATTTTAATAATGAGTGTTAACCAAACTAAATAATATTTCAATTTATACGTTAAGTTTTTAAGCCTTATTGAGGTAGTCCTGACAATTTTATTAAAAATACTTTTAAAATGGCGATAAAAATATTTTATTTGAAAGTGACAAAAAATACTGTTAGAAAAATACCAATAAAAATTTTTAAAAAAACTCTTTATCGAAATTAATGGTGCAAGATTCTGTTTGAGTTTATTGATTTATGTTTAACTGTACAATAACAAGCGTGAACTGTTAATAAAAATACATAATTACTTCACAAAAAGATTTATTTTAAAAATTTGAGCCAGCGATTTTGGACCAACATGAAAGTCGTAAACTGTCTTTTGGGCTCACATCGTACGCGAAATGCTGAACCACGTACTGAAGGTGATGCTAAAAGATACAGTTTCCTCAGGGGAACCATTCGAGATATCATCCACGATCCAGAATGAGGAGTTCTGTTAGCCAAGGCAGAATTGAGAGATCCACACGAGCATCAGATGGGGCAGCAATTAAACAGGAGAGCCGTTTTTGTGAAAATCGCTACAACACAGGTTTGGTCTAATTGGATAGGATGAAGTGTTAGAGTCGGAACAGAATTGATTCAATAAATTCAATAAGTTTTGCGCTTGGCGAGTAAGTTAGACCGGAAATAGGTCGAAAAATATCAGATGATGTTCTTGAATGACGGCATAGGTTGGAATTTGATTTTGCCTGATTAAAATTCGAACGTAGAGTTTATATTTAAAATGGACATTTATGACAATGGTTAAACAGAGTCATTTTAATTTTTTAAACCAAAACTCTTTTTTATATTCAAAATGATGTATTTAAACAAAAATGCTTTTTATACTTTAAATCAGTGGCCTTCAACCTTTTTTAGACTAATGCCCACTTTTGCTTCATTCCCATCTATAATAAAAAACTACCGCCCACCAAAACTTGAAAAACTATTAGATCCAAATACTATTTATTGACAAAAGATAATGCAATATCTACAAAACTAGTACAGTAGTTGAAAGAGTTAATGAGATCCATGTGCTTGGTGTTTCGATGCCAAGGACTTAATATCTGGTTTCAGGTGTGTGAGATGCAGTCTCAAATCGCCCCTTTTAGCAATATCTAGATTGTATCTTTGCTTGGTGAGAAGATTAGTTGCTGCACTGAATCCACACTCTACTAGGTAAGA
>MQRK01255152.1:0-15136 GCA_001938485.1 Girardia tigrina
ATTAAGTCCGTGTTATTCATGGAGAATTAAATCAGTATTAGAAAATATTATATTCCGTTATATTTTAAATTTTGAGAAATAATATTTAGGTGGCTCATTACTTATTATCGGCACTGTACCCCCATGTCAGTTATCGACCGAATAACTTTCTAAGTCATGGTAGTGCTATTCACTTTTTCAATAAAATCTGCGTTGACTAACAGTGCCTGACATACATTACTATCTGCCAAAGCATCAAGTGACTGCATTTAAACGTTAACAACGTAACGTCCTGCAACGTCAGTTGTTTCACCCACAATCACAGCAACTGTCTGACCTTTCAAACGTTGCTTTATTTCTTCTTGCTACAACGCATATAACTTTGGAAAATAACGCTCTCGTAGCCCATTGGCTGTTGGCACACTACTACCTCCTTTAACTGACGTATTTAAGAAGTCACGAATCATCGGATTGTCCAACTTTTCCAGAGGAATATTATTTGGCAGAAAAGCTTTCACTAAATTTAGCACAATCCTTTCTTTTTCAACAGAAGCTTCAGTTAACCTTTCAAACATTCCTGTTAAGGTAGACTGTCGTTTATGTGCAACTTTACAGTCATTTTTTGATTTCTGCTTAGAACATTTAGCTGTATGCTTTACAGATGCCACATGGTGCGTAATTGTCTATTTGAGAATCTGTAAACATCTGCAACATCACAAATTCGACATTATAGCAGACCACCTTCAACACAGAACGTCTCTTTCCAAAATTCAGATTAATATTAATCGTATGAATTAATCATTTAATATTAATTTAATGATTGATAAATTATTATTCAAACACATCACTTAATTCTTTAATGAAAAATATTACCTTTTCTTAATTTAAAAAATCAAAAAAATTTTTTATAAAAATTTTTAAAAATAGAAATTTTTTTATATAAAACAAAGTGTTTTACTGTGTAAAATTGTTTAAAAATTAATCTAATTTTTAAATAAATGTCATAAAAATCTATTTTTAAAATAACCCTTAATTAATTTGTTAAAATCAATCATTTTTTTGTTTTTTTTAAATGAATTAATCATAATTTTGTCTTACTGTTAAAATACTTTTTCGAAAAATTTTCGTTTCACTTTAGTCTATTTTTATTTACGTTGCTGTCAATGTAAGGTTTTCCGCGACAAACAGCCAAATTCTGCGGCAAGATGCTAATTCCGCGGTGCGGCGTAAAATTCCGGGGGCCACGGTAAACAGAGGGCCCTGGTGATCGATTCGATAAGTCGATCGATTGCGTTTTATCGCTGTGTCTGACGATTCGGAATCCGATTCCGGGTGTCGAGTATATTGAGTCATTGAAAGGACACTCGATGATGAAACTGAATAAAAACTTTGATGGATGAATATACCACAGATATAATAAGTCGAACGGGCGTCAAGAAAAGCTTTATTATTAAAACATTAAAATTTAAAATTGTGACATAATAAAATATTTGTTTAATTTGATTAAACAAAATCAGTTTTTGTAAAAAGTTTTTTCAATATCGATCGTTTGACCGAAACACTATAAAAACATTTGTGGTAAAATATATTTTTAATGACTTTACTTTGTATCCATTTACTAATAATCTAAATGGATATATTTTTAGTAAATAAAAATATACAGTAAATAAAAAAGCTTGAAAATAGTAAATTTTTCAGGGTTTTTTGTGTGGAGGGTTTTGTCCTGGGTTTTATATCATAGATCCATTCAAGTGATGATTAACTTAAATTCTCTTATCTTGTGTAGATTTATGATTTTCCTTATAAAACGAATATGGTTCTAATAACGCCTCTGAATTATCAAAGTCATAATTATAAACTATTAATATAAAAACAAGATCTAAATTAGTTTAAAATTATTATAAATAGAAATTTTTACATGACAATATTGTAAACAAAAGTGGACATTTATTAATGTATTATATTTTAAAATAAATAATGAAATAAAAATTGTACACTTATAATTGTATACAATTGTATATTATAAAAGGTTATGGAAAATTTACAAAGTTACTATTATCACTCAATAAAATAGTTTTATTCAATTGAACTCATCTTATTATTTATTTATATTTCATAAAACTTGCTTCTTTAAAGAATTTCTCAAATATCAATTAATAAGAAGTATTTATTTAAATATCAAATGACTTTACCAAATGAAGTCTTTTATATCGCTCCTATTGTTAGGGTTAGGGTCGATGCACATGTGACATTCTAACACAATAAATTTTTCAAGAATCACAAGAAAGAATTTCCTAGTAAACATTTTTCAAAAAATGATCTGTCCCTCCTGTAGATTCTGTAGATTTATTAATTGTGTAATCGAATTTTACCCCTAGGACCGGAAGAGATAATAAGGAAAATAAAAAATATAGAATTGTGATATCATTATTCTATTCATTTAAAGAAAGTCATTTTAATCATTTAATGAAAGACTTTCATCAAGTACAAACATTCTCAAATTATAGAATATATATATATATATAGTTTACTTTGATGGTGGTTTCAATGCTTCAAGCAAAATGACACCAGTCTTGAAAATAAACTACGCTCAGAGCGACTTTCTGTTGTAGATTAAGAGGAGGTACCAAAGTCGTATTAAAAATCTATTAACTCAGAATTTCGATACAATTAATACATATACATTCTAAGATCAACCGATTATACTTACTTAAGTGCACATAAATGGCGTTTCTAGCAAACGGTTTAATTATTCTATACTCAAGTATTAATTGTTACTGTTAGGATTCCTGTGGAGCTCACATTAATTTTTGAATTTTAGTATTTAAAATTTCTCAAAGAACATTTCAAACTAATTAAATTATGTCTTGATAAATTAAAACACTGAAAAATGTTAGGGTTGAAAGTATTGTAAATTAAAGATTTAAATGATTATTGAAATGATTATTTAAGAAAACAGATTAAAATGAAATTTTATAAAAAAATTATGAAGGCAATGTTGTAAAATTATCTTTTGAAATAAAAGAAATAATAAATTAAGTATTCGTATTTATATTGCATTATCTTTATATAAAAAGGGTTAGTGTAAAAGAAAAGTTATTCCTCAAAAATTTGTTATAAAAATATGTTATTGTATTAAATTAATTAAATTTTGATGTTATGACTTCAAATTTTCATATCGAACCAAGCAATTACTACACTTATTTATTTTTTTTAATTTTTTCCTTCAGCAATAGTTTTATGAAAACCTTGAATTTCTATATGATTTAAACACTTTTATACAAGCATATACAATCAGTAGATTTATAGTTTAGAAAAGTTGTTATTACAGAGCACAGACTCAAATTGTTGTGCCAGTAGAGTTAATTATTTAACGTTTTATTAAAATAAGTTATTTAAAACGTTTTATTCATTTCTTATTACAGGGGAAATATTCATAATCTTTGCCATCATGACTCGAGAACTTACCATGATCAAGACTTGAAACAAAACGTTTCAACCTCAGGTAATCGATCTATAACTTTCTACATCAATAAGTGAGATTAAATAACTGTTTGAAGATGTTTTCGTTGACGAAGTGGCAGCTTGTAAAACTTAGAAGAACAAAAACGTCTCAGAGAAGAACGAAAAACTAAATATAATTAGAAAGATAGCGTAAAATAGTTATACAGTGTGCATTTTATACTCACATTTAGTTTTATTTACTCAATCCGTGTTTTAACAAACATTATTAAACGATTGTTTATCAGATTTAATCGGTACTCAAACAATTGATAATCAGGAATGAGCACATTCCAAAACAGCACATTTACACTGTGCAAATCATTCTTGGGGCACACTTATTGATTCTGTGAATGAGCTCTTTTGAACAGATATCATCACAATTATAAATCAATTAAAATCACGAAAATACAAGTAAACATCAACCGGAATTCGATTTTAAATTGTTCGCCATTATCACTAGTTTCATTTGACTAAAATTTTCAATATTCATTTGTATGAACATATAAATAAACGATCATTTAAATTTGATTCAGTTATAATTCAGTTCTATCATTTTAAATGGAACAAATACAAACATTCGATTTGATTGGATTCAAAGGTTGTGGAGTTATTTCCAAGGTCTTGGGTCACTTACAAGTCAGAGCTTTGAGTAAACGGTCTCGAATTGTAGCCAACCCAATAACGCACGTTGGGTTGGCTATCAGAGGAGAGGATATCACGAATTTACCAGACGAAGTTGTATCTATTTTAAAAAATCGAATTGATCCAACAAAAGTTTATATTTTCGAATCAAACAGAATTCCAAGATCTATGGATAAAGTTCCCGATGTCTTCGGTAGCTATCACCAGGGTGTTAAGTTGAGACCTTTAGATGAGATTGTACAGAATTTCAAAGGTCATGTATATTATTCTCCTCACAAATTTCCTTCTAACAAAGAAATGATATCGGATTTTGTTACTTTCATCATTCTTAATAATCACGAACATTATGAAAAGTCTCCTATCGTATTGATGGCCAGTATTTTCCGATGCCTTCGAAGAGATAAAAGTACCGATTCTGTTTTCTGTTCAGAGTTAGTGGCAAAAGTCTTAATTTATTTGAAAGTTCTCAATGACAAAGTCAATCCTGAATATGTGGTTCCATTAGATTTTTATATTAATCCGAGTCGTACGCAATTAGAAGCATTTGACGTTGATAAAGAAATTCCTGTTTTATTTGATCACGAAATCCAGATCAAATAAAAAAGCACATCCAAATGATCAGGATCAATACTATCGATCAATCATTATTGATTGTTATTTTTGTAACTAAAAATTATTGAATTATGATTTATTTGATCAATTTTCAGATGGTTTTTTATATTTATATTCATTTAAACCTTTCAAAGAAAAAAGGAAAAAGATTTCTTTTTCAAGGTTTCAATTCTTTCGCAAAAATTAAAATGATCCACAAAATTTGCTTAAGATTATGAAAACCTTTATTCGGCTTTTAGCTATGTAATGTATATGGCTTACATACTTTGTGATGACGATTCGTCTCTGCAATGTACGAGTTTTTACACACTTGACAATTAAATTTATAAACCAGATTAGCTCGCAATCCACAAAGATATTTTTCAAAATATTAAATTAGCATTCACAAGACTCAATAATCTATATATATATATATATATATATATATATATATATATAAAGCGACCATGTATATTTTATATATAGCGACTCCCTCTGGAATGGTACTCAATTTTTTACTCATTTTAATAAATATTCACAAAATTTGAATTAATTGCATAAATTACGTCTTATAAAACTGAACTTTATATTTTTTGGATGTAACAAATGTTTACAAGGTTGTAAATTTTCGAACTTCCGTTATCATTGCGATTAAGAGGACGGAAATGGTGACAATTATTTATATTATTATATGATTGCAACATTACATGTTTTGTCAAAAATTTTAGTCAAAATTTTCCCCAGAATTTATTTCATTCTCTCTTTATATTTTCTTATATATTTGTCACAATTAGTAATTTTTACATAGCATTTTAATCTTTAGTTATTCAATAACATTTCTTAAATATTTAATCTTAAATAAATAATTGCAATTTTCATGAGTAAAAAGTAATTTTTCATTAATTGACAGATCAGATCACTTTCACCATTGAGGCATTTTCAGTTTCATAAAATCCAATGATTAATTGCTATTTATATAAGTTATATTACTTTTTAAATTCTTACATTATATGTCCCGAAAATTAAAACCATATTTTAAAATTATAACTACCAATGTTAAGTATATGCCTATTTCCACTATACCAACTACATTGATGGATTCGATATATATGGCAACGGTACCCAAAGAGCAGCTCGAATACCACACGTAGTTATAAAATCAGTTGATTTGTGGATCAATCTAATTATGACATCAAATGAAAAGGAAAAGTATAGTACAACTACTTAGAGTTGTTTATATAGAAGAAAAATTAATTTAAAATATCGATTAAAAATAAACTAGTAAATCAAAAAAAATTTTAAATCCAGAATTTATGCGAGTAGAATTCTACGTAGGCCGTTCTAAAAGTTCTGAGTCTAACACAGATATGGCGCTATAAACTGCAAAAAGATAGGTGTGTTAGAAATTCATATATGTCATATGAACGTATGCTAAATTTCATAATGATGTGTCATTTCTTTCTTTGTTTAAAGGCCATTTAAAATTGACTTGACATTGGTTTTTTTAGTAATGGATAAATTCAAGAATTGGGAGGTAATTGAATATTTATTTATGAAAGGACTAGAAGGAGAGGAAATTCATACTGATATGGTGAATGTGTTACGTGAAAGTGCTCCTTCGTATTCCACAGTAAAAAAAGTAGATTTCGAATTTAAACGTGGTCGTAAAAGTATTGAAGATAAACCATGTAGTGGACATCTGAAAACTGCGACAATACCAGAAATCGTTCGTGAATTACATGATATGGCGCGTCAAAGTACGTGAAATATCTGATGCCATCGGTATCTCAAAAGATCTCAAAATGTTTTAGGATTTCAAAGGTGTTTTATTGATCGATTATCTTGAGAACGGCAAAACAGTCAACTCAGAATATTACTCAAGACTTTTGGATCAACTGGATGCAATAATTCGTGAGTATAGACATGGTTTGGTGAAGAAAACAATCATTTTTTCATCAAGATAATGCACCTGCTCACAAAAGGGGTTTGACGATGGCTAAATTGAAAGAATTGAACTGCGAATTGCTTGATCATCCACCGTTTTCACCAGATTTGGTTTTAGGTGACTATTATTTGTTTTCTTATCTAAAAAAGTTCCTTGTTGGAAAGCGTTTCACATCAAATGATGAAACTACTGCAGCGGTAAACGGTTATTTTAGAACTCGAGGAAAATCATTTTAATCAAGGGATAGAATTGTTAGAAAAACTTTCGAAAAAATGTATTAATGTTTCGGGAGATTGTATTGAAAAATAAATATGTCTTTTCAAATTTAACTTTTGTTGTTTATTATTAGGCTAAGCATTTTTCAAACAGCCCACGTACTTGACCAACAGAATTTTTTGTTATCTTTTTCAAAGTTTGAAGAGACTTGATTGAGAAAAAGCCTTCAAAAATAGGTTTCTAAATTCCATATATACGCATATATATAAAGAAAGCAAGCTAATATAAAGCATAGATAGAAACGACTTATGCTTTATTCTGGTAAAATTTTTTAAATTGTTTTTATAGTAGTAATTTGGATAAATATTAAATTTTCTATTTTTTAATGTGGAGGAGGACAGTTTTGTACGTTTTGGGACTCGACACATACAATCTTTGTACTTTTCATATTTTTAAACCCAAGATTGTTGAGTTCACAATTTGTATTTTATTCTCTTATAAATATATAATGAATATAAATACGTTGAAAATAATTATAATATGAATGTGGAATAATTCTTAAATTATTAATGCTTTTGAATTAATTATGTTTTTCAATTATAATTAATAAATTCCCAGTAATTTCATATTTATTGTGAATGTTATTTGTTTTTGAAATTTAAATATCCAATTTTAATACAAATTGTTGTCCCCACATTTAATAATGATCCAATAAGTCCTCCTAATCCTAATTTACATTGAGTAGACTGATACGTGTCATTTCAGTGAGCATTCGACCGAGTTTTCGATTTTAAAATATTTTAATCAGAATTAACTGAAAATTTACTGAATAATTTTTATATTAATAAAAAAGTATACATCGAGCAAAAGAATTTAGATAAGTCACTTGTACAAATGAGTGAATATTTTTAAGACCAAATGTTTTTTACTCGTGTACATTAATAATTTTTATTAAAAAAATCAATCAAATTTTCTATTTCCTTTACTGATCAATTCGCTGATCTTTCTTTTTTAAATAATCATGAAATTTTAAATCCTGATTAATTTTTAAAACCTAAAACATAATTTTTGTTTTCAAACTTAAAAATTAAAAAATAATATTTAACCCGATTTTAATTTAATCATATTTATTCGAAAATAATATTTAGTTTTATTAATATTATTAAATAAATAATATAATAAATAATATCAAATAACTATTAAAATTTGAATTTCCTCTATAGTTCCTACTCTTTGGCTTCTATCAATTGTCATTTGAGAAAATGATATGTTTTCTCTATCGTTCCATACTTTACAAGGCAACGGAGACATATGATAGTGATGACATATGACATCTAACCAAAATCTAATCTTTTAGATTAAACTTCTCAGACTCATTATAATCAACTCAATTTTAGACTTATCATTTATCCAAAAACAATCTGAAATCTCATCGATACAATTCGAATGAAAAGCCTGACCAAATGGCAATCTGAGAGAACATTGTGTTCTCTCAATTGTACCAGGTTTTAGAATGGTGACACTCAGTATAAAACACATTTGGTCAGTGCAAGACAATCACACAACGGCAAAATACCTTTTGTTTTAAATGTCTTCATTCTTTCCAATTTGTTCAAAAAATAATTGATTATATCATCAAAATATAAACATTGTAAAGTAAAATCTATATACAGATTTAGCTCAAAAGTTTCTGTCGATGAATAAAGCTTTCTAAAATTAGTTCTTTGCATTCGCGGTTAATGAAATTTTTATCATTTACTCTTTAGTAGTTTCGTTAACAATAAAGGTTAAAATTTTCACAATTTGAACAGAACTTTTTTAATAAAATACTTAATTTATATGAAATTAAACTTTGTTTAAATCTATTACGAATGTTTTTCGTTTTTCTAGTGAGTATTCATACTGAAAATGCAGTTTTCTCCATAAGATATTAAAAAAATCATTTATTACAACTGGAAGAGAGGACTGCATCCTTGGTGAAGACATAGTTGACCTCAGAACATGTTCCGACTTAGTAGCAAAATTCAATAGTGTAAACTTTGTCTGTGAGGATGAGCTACGCAGTGGACGGCCGTCATACAATTTGGAAGAGGAAATACTAACTGTTATCAAAGAAGATCCGCGAGCTATAACAAGAAAAATTGCTGAGTGCATTGGGAGTGATAAGGAGACTGTGAGAAAACACTTGATTCAAATGGGAAAGTGCTATTTGTGCAACGTGTGGATACCATATGTGCTGACTGATGTAGCGAAGACAAAAAGAATTACAATCTGTGAGCAATTACTTCGACAGCTCCACCGCAACAGTTGTCTATATCGCCTTATTACAGCTGATGAAACCTGTGTTTATGGCAAAATAGTGGTCAACAACGACACAGGTCTTGATGAGGCGCTGGTGATAAACCAGTGACGGAATCAAAAATCATCCTTACTAAAAATAAATTCATGCTAAGTCTATTCTGGAACTCACAAGGAATTATTTTGATGGACGTTTTGTCACCTAATGAGAGTATCACTGCCCAATATTATTGCGACCTGTTTGAAAAACTGAATGTAGCAATTTTTGAAAAGCGGCGAAGATGAATGTCTCATGGGAATCTCTATCGCCAGCAGAACAATGCGAGGCCCCATATGGCTACCGTCACACAAGAGAAGATTACTCAGCTTCGTTTCAACATTCTTGAACATCCACCATACTCGCCAGACATAGTCCACTAAGATTATTACCTTTTTCGACCAATGAAATCTACCTTGCAAGGAAAGGATTACACCAGTTCATTTGCTGTAATACACGATATTCAACAATGGACTAACTCAAAACCGCAGCAATTCTTCCATGATGGCATAAACAAGTTACCGGGAAGGTGGCAACGATGCATTGAGCATGATGGTGAATATTTTGAAAACTTATGTGACGTTGATGATTAAATAGTTTGATGATATTCATTTGTTATTGAAATTTTGGCAGAAACTTTTGAGCCAAACCTATACAAGGGATAAAAATAAGACGACATGTTTCGAGATAATAATCTCATCAAAATGCACTAAGCTAGCACACTATATGGAAACATGCCTAAAATAAAGAATGATCGCAGAGCGGCAGGTTGAGCGTGGTCGCCACGCTCACAGTTCTTCAACTCGCGTCTTGTTGTTGTTTTCTGGTTATCGAAATGTTTATCGAAATTTACTATCCAATCACCAATTTTGGCCCTAAAGAGGGCCGTATTTCCTTCGCAAATTTCTGCGTTCTCAGCTCAATCTCCCGGTATCAGCTGTACCACTCCCGTCTGCTGCAGTAAGAATTATGTGATTTGTCTTTCATCTTCGGGAATCGATAGAGATATTAGAAATTCTTGGATTTTCTTTAATTTCGATTTTAATGTTGTTCGAGCCGACTTTGCCGATATCAAATAAGAAGCAGTGATTCGCGCACTCTGATAATTGACGAATCTCTTGTCGAATATCGTTGCAATATTCTTCGGTTTAATATTCGTCTTTTTTTACTTTAGATTTCTCTAAAATTCTCCGATTCGATTTCAGTGGACGAGATTCAATTTACATTTATTTTTTTTATTTTTTATTCGTTATCAAAACTTTTATAATAAATGATACATTCAAACAAAACCAGAATAATGAATTATAATTATAATTTTCAATTAATAACTACAATTCTTTCTCAAATTCACCTTTTTCTATTTAAAAATTCAAAACTTTTTAATTTAATTAATTTTCTTTATCTATATTCTCAAACAAATAACACTAAAATTTAGACAAAGAAGTATTTACCTCTACTATATGCCGAATTTGATGCTGAACACTAATATAATTGTCATTTTCCTCCTATACGTCCAGATTTTTTTCTAAATTGAGAAAAACTGATAATTATATAAATTTTATATTTTAAAGCAACGTTCGATGCTTACACGTTAAAAAAATAGAATAAATTAATTTTAAATATAGTATAGTATTATTAAAGTAATAATTAGCTGCCCTTAAATTGTATTCTTATTATTCATGCAATATTTTTATATATTTTAAATTATAACTTAAAAGAAATTAATTTCTAAAATAGCAAAATAATAGAAAATATTAAATATTACATCCAATATATATTAAGAATACAATTTACGGATAATTAGTTATTACTTTAATAACAATCAAATATTATAAACTACATTTACATTTAATTTGTTCTATTGTTTTAACGAGTAATCATTGTGCGTTGCTTCAAATTGTGTCATTACTGCAATTTATTTTATAATTCTCGCCTAGTTTATTTTTAATATTATTACCTAATTATTACTTAAACAATTATCATTTTTTCAGGTTATGTCGAATAGACGTCAATGTATCAACAATCCCAATAAATTTTGCTATATTTGTGGAAAATTTATATGTAAAGGTGCATCCAGATCCACTCCCAGAATCCACAGTCTTTTTTTCACTACTTTAAAATGAAAATAGGAGACCAGAACAAGTCATTTGCGCCCCATCGTGTCTGCCAGAAATGTTTTTCTGATCTCTCTCTATGGTCCTCAGGAAAACTGAAACAAATGCCATTTTCAACTCCAATGGCTTGGCGTCAGCAGATGGATCATGTTAACGATTGTTACTTATGTTTGACAAATGTTCGTGGTCACAGTAAAAAGACAGCTAATCTTATTTATTATCCTGAATTACTATGAGCAGTCCTGCCAAGATCATATGAACCAGGAGAGGAGCTCCTGTTCCACCGAAGGATTTAAACATTCTTTCTGACAGCCATGATGAAGTATCAGAAGCACCTGATGACATGGAAGCCAACTGGAGACCGGATGACGTGGAACACACATGTAAAACCATCAACCAAGATTAACTTGATAGTTTTGTCAGAAAATTGGGGTTATCGAAAGATGGTTCCTATTTTGCTGCAACCATGCTTAAACAATTTGGTGTTTTAGCAGCAGGAACGAACACGACGGCTTACAGGGCAAGGGATAAGATTTTAGTGGAATTCTTCAAAACAAGTGATGGTGATGAGATGGTCTACTGCGATGACATTGAAGATCTTTTTTCGAGAAATAACATTCACACGAATGTGAAAGAGGACTGATAGCTCTTTGTCGACGGTAGTGTCAATAGTATGAAGGCTGTGCTCCTCCATTTTTACAACAAGTTTCCTTCACTGCCAATGGCCTATTTCAGGAAAGTGAAAGAATCCTACTACTCATTGATATTTGAGCTAATTCATCATGAAAACTTCAAATGGAGAGTTTGTTCTGATTTAAAAATCATCAGAATGCTTACTGGGATGCAGGGTGGCTACACTAAGTACAATTGTTTTATTTGTCTATGGGATAGCATAGAGCGTCAGCAGCATTACAACAGAAACCATTAACCAGAACGTGTAAATCGAACACCAGGAATGCAAAATGTCCTCAAGGCTTTGGATTCGGAAGGTGAGCTAATGAAAACACTGAAGAATATTTTTCCGCGACTCTCAGTAGCCAAAATAAAAGAAGATGTCTTTGTTGGACCAGATACGAGGAAATTAATGAAAATTCAGCAGTTTTAAGATGAAATTGAATTGCATGCCTGAAATGCCATAAAAAGTGTGTGAAAAACTTTCTTGATATGTTTTCATACTTCAATCACTTGAACAACATACGTACGATAACATTAAATGGTATTTTCTATTTATTTTTATTTTTTTCTGAGACAAACATCGATCTCCTGATTACCGAGATATAGTTTCAGAAATGCTGGATGCATTTAAACTGATGAAGGTGAATATGTCTCCAAAATTCACTTTCTAAAAAGTCACATTGACTTTTTTCAATCTAAGATGGAACAGGTCACAGATGAACATGGTGAACGATTTCACCAGACCCTTTCAACACTGGAACAGAGATATCAAGGAAGAGTAGATAAGAGAACGATGGCTGACTATTGCTGGATGATTTGCAGTCCTTAAAATATAAATTACTTCGTCATAAGTACTGTGTTACTGGTTTTCGACCTCGGACTTTTGCGTTTTATCAAAGTAAATAAAAAACATAAGATAACAAAAAATCTGGATGTATAGGATAAAAAATGACTATCATATTCGTGTTTAGCATCAAATTCTACATATAATAGAGGTAAAGAATTCTTTATATATATGAGGGGTTAATTTAAATTTTCATCTCGTCAGAATAATTTATTATTTTTTTAATTTAAAAGGTAAAATATTTTAATCTTAATATGCTTTTTAAGTATTTTAAAAAATTAAAAATGATATAATAAAAGAAAATCATAAAAAAATTAAATATCTATTTAAAAATAAAAAAATATCTTTTTAATGTATCTATTAAATATCTTAAAATTAAAAATGATAAGAAAACCATTAAATATTAAATATTTATTTATAAATAAAATATTTTAACAGTCATAACAATTTATATATTTTATTATAAGTTATGAAACGATTTTAAATAAATTTTAGTTTTAGTGTGAAATATATTTAATAAATTTGCAAGATTTTAAAAATTGAATCGAAAAGAATTTAATAGATTAATTTGTGGCGAGATAATTAAATTAACAGAAAAATTTGTTTAAATATGTGAATTGTTGTTATATTAATAAATTTTAGTGTTAAAAAAATGAATTCAGATATTGATGTTGCAACCACTTCTCACAGTCTACAAAAGAGTTCAAATTTGTCGGGTAGTGTTATTGGATTAAAGTAAATTTGTTTTCCTTTTTGCAGTCAAATAGCATCTATGAGATTTGTTTTGGTTCAATGCGAAGGCTAAAATTGAGTTGATTGTATTGAGTCTGAGAAGTTTAATCTCAAAGATTTGATTTTGGTTAGATTTCAGTTGTCATCTTTATCATATGTCTCCATTGCCTTGTAAAGTATGGAACGATAGAGAAAACATATCGTTTTCTCTAATGACAATTGATAGCTGCCAATAGTTAGTTTGCGAGAATGAATTAATCGCGTTTAGAGCATTTTGCATAATTTTTAGGAAAAAGGAGAGTTAAAAATAAATATACAAGATGAACTGCTTCAATATTTATACTATTGGTCAAGGCATCCAGACCCTACTGTAATATTGATGAAAACTAAAAAAACCTTCCTCAGATTTTTTTAAATCTTTCTGTCTTTTTCATATAAGTTTTGTAATTGATTTATTAATCGTTCCTATGCAAATCTTTCATTGATCATTACAAAAATATTCTTTGAAAGTTTGGAAATGACAAAAAATGTATCTTTAGCATTATTATGACAAAAGAATTACTTTACCGATGTTACAAACTAGAAGGTTATATATATATATATATATATATATATTTGTGTGTGTGTGTGTAAAAGAGCTAATTGGATAAATTAAAGTTCAATGAACTATTTTAACTATAAAAGTAAATAAATAAACATATAAAAAGTAAATTTTAATACAACTATATAATAAAATAATATACCAACGAATAAATATACAGTAAGAATAATGACTTTGGATATCAACAAGTTCTACGTGACTTAATTGATCGAATTCAAAATTCTTTGGAAAGGAAATCGTTTTGATTAATTGACGCTCATTTGTACCACAAAAATGTATTAAAATTCTTTTTGTAATTCCAAGGTACGCGATAGAAACTATAGAAATTTGTTATACAAAAAATTATGCAGAAATTTGTTATACTGATTCCGTTTGACAAATTTGTTGTATATTAGATTGAATGATTAAACTTAATAGATTAATATTATCTATATATAATTTATATATATATATATATATATATATATATATAATTCATTATACAGTGACCAGCAAAATTGTATAGTTTTTTTGGCATTTTGGTAAATGTGCAGTCATGTCTTGGATTTTAAATATTATGTCAAGTATTATATATCATTTTGAAGCAATTTTACTTCTCTACCATACCCATGTTATGGCTTTTTAAATGTGAAACTAGTTTAAGAACAGTAACAGTTACAACATTTATTCAAAACAAATACAGTTTTGCGGCTTTTTCAATGATTTTATAAAAACCAACTTTCAATATTTGATATAGCCCCCTTTAGCTTTTTTTAATGCTAAAATCCGTCGTGGCATAGAATCAATCACGGCCAAGCAATCAGCTCTGGTAATTCTTTCCCATTATTCAGATATTCGGCTCCACAGCGTAAGCATTCCATCCGGACGTTCGTGGTATTGATTCAGTTTTCTTTTTAACAATACCCATATATGTTCGATGGGATTGAGATCAGGAGATTGTGAAGGCCACTGCATAACA
>MQRK01255156.1:0-15380 GCA_001938485.1 Girardia tigrina
GTTTCCATAAGAAACCGCAAGATCTAATGATGTGAGGCCAGTTTCTTTATCGACAAAATTTATTTCGCAATTTTTATTCACCAATGATTGAACTATTTGCTCGTTCTGATTCCAAACCGTCCACCACAACGGTCTCCAGTGGTGTAAGCCATCAGAATTAAGATCGGCACCCTTTCCAATCAGAAAGTTGACAGCAGAGACATTTATTCTCTCACAAAACACACGCAAAGGATAAGACACGTCGGAATAATATATTTTTGTTTCCTTTGCAATTTTATCGGTAACCTTTAAACGTTTAAGAATATGATCAATTTCTTTTGAATTTAATACTAATGACATTTATATTTTTTAATTGTTCAAAAACAGAGCAAAACACGAGTCCTTCTTTATTTTTTTTAAAATTGATAATTGTTAACTTGAAATTTTTAAAAACCACCATTTTTTGTAATTCGAATTGAAAAATTGTGATTAATTCACAATTACAAAAAAATATAACACACATACTTCTTTTTAACCAATCATTCACATTTACATTAAACACACAAACACGCTAACACATTCAAACCAATCCCAATTTCATTTATACACACACGCATGCATTACACAACAACAAACATACACTTACTGGCGAATAAAATTTCCATTAATGACAATCAAAACAAACAAACAGTGAGGCTCACAATTTGTTCGAATTACATTATGATTGCATATCACATTTTACATTGTATTGTGATTATAATTTTCAAATTGCAATCAGATCACACTGCAATCCAATTGCTTTAATTTTTAACTTATAATTTGACACTGCATTTAAATTGGCTGATAGAATATTGCCTCCTTTACTCGGCAACATTATTTCACCCTCATTAGAATGATTTTTTTTTAATTATTTAATTATGTATTTAAATTATTTATTTTATTTATTAATTTTTATTTAATTTAATCTATTATTGTTATTTAATAATTTTAATTACTTTATATTTAGTTATTTATTTATTTAATTTACTAATTTTAATTAATTTATTTAATTATTTTAATTTTTGAAACTGGCAAAAATGTTCGGTCAAAATTGGCAATTCTCCGCACCAAATAGTTTTAACTAAGTTTTGAATTAATTAAATGTTCTTTCTTTACATAAAATAATTTTTAAATAAAATTAATATGTAAATAAAAATTAATACTAAAACTACAAAATTTGAATTTTAAAAATAAAATCAGAAAATAATGAAAAATTTGTTCGAATATTAAAAAACATTAACAAAAAATTATCAATTTAGAACGATGTCGAATGACGAGAGTTTTGCTGAGAATTGTCCAAAAGACAATTCTGATTGTAATGAGAATAAAAGTTTGAAAACCCATGTTCGTGTTCTTAATAGGACGTAATTTCTAATTCGATCAAATATGTGATAATACAATTTTGAATTTAAAATAATAAATTATTTATCAGTAAATATCTACCCTATTATCCTCGCATTCCATGTCACATCCCATTTCAATCAGCAGTTTTACAATGTCAATGTGTCCGTTCTTACAAGCATAATGAATTGGTCTTGTTTTCTAATCCAATCAAATATTTGATAAAATAATGTTTGTAGTTAAGACGATAAAATATTTATCAATAATTATTTACCGAATCATCCTCGCATTCCATGTCACATTTCATTTCAATCAGCAGTTTTACAATGTCAATGTGTCCGTTCTTACAAGCATAATGAATTGGTCTTGCTTTCTAATCCAATCAAATATTTGATAAAAAAATATTTCATTTAAAATAATAAATTATTTATCAGCAAATATCTACCCAATCATCCTCGCATTCCATGTCACATTTCATTTCAATCAGAAGTTTCGCAATATCAATGTGTCCTTTCTCACAAACATAATGAATTGGTCTTCTTTTCTACTCCGATGAAATATTTGATAAAATAATGTTTGTACTTAAGACGATAAAATATTTATCAAAAATTATTTACACAATCATCTTCCCATTTTTTGTCATATCCCATTTCAATTAGCAGTTTTACAATATCAATGTGTCCGTTCTCACAAGCAAAATGAATTGGTCTTCTGTTCTAATCCGATCAAATTTTTGATAAAATAATTTTTCATTTAAAATAATAAATTATTTATCAGCTAATATCTACCCTATTATCCTGGCATTCCATGTCACATTTCTTTGTAATCAGCAGTTTTACAATATCAATGTGTCCGTTCTCACAAGCATAATGAATTGGTCTTCTTTTCTAATCATATCAAATATGTGATAATACAATTTTTGTATTGAAAATAATAAATTATTTATCAGCAAATATCTACCAAATGATCTTCGCATTCCATGTCACATTTCATTTCAATCAGCAGTTTCGAAATATAAATGTATCCGTTCTCACAAGCATAATGAATTGGTCTTCTTTTCTAATCCGATAAAATATTTGATAAAATAATATTTCATTTAAAATAATTAATTATTTATCAGCAAATATCTACCGAACAATCCTCGCATTCCGTGTCACATTTCATTGTAATCAGAAGTTCCGCAATATCAATGTGTCCGTTCTCACAAGCATAATGAATTGGTCTCTTATCCTATTGCGATTACATGTAAAAAAAATAATTTTTGTATTTAACATAAAAAATTATTTATCTACCAAATAATCCTCGCATTCCATGTCACATTTATTTGTAATCAGAAGTTTCGCAATATCAATGTGTCCGTTCTTACAAGCATAATGAATTGGTCTTTCGTTCTTGTTTTATTACAAATGATAGATTATGTATCAATAATTATCTACCGAACAATCCTCGCATTCCGTGTCACATTTAATTGTAATCAGAAGTTTCACAATATCAATGTGTCCGTTCTCACAAGCATAATGAATTGGTCTTCTTTTCTAATCCGATAAAATATTTGATAAAATAATTTTTCATTTAAAATAATAAATTCTTTATCAGCAAATATCTACCGAACAATCCTCGCATTCCATGTCACATTTCACTTCAATCAGAAGTTTCGCAATATCAATATGTCCGTTCTCACAAGCATAATGAATTGGTCTTCTTTTCTAATCCGATCAAATATTTGATAAAATAATATTTCATTTAAAATAATAAATTATTTATCAGCAATTATCTACCCTATTATCCTCGCATTCCGTGTCACATTTCATTGTAATCAGAAGTTCCGCAATATCAATGTGTCCGTTCTCACATGCATAATGAAGTGGTCTCTGATCCTATTGCGATTAAATGTTAATAAAATAATTTTTGTATTTAACATAAAAAATTATTTATCAGCAAATATCTACCAAATGATCCTCGCATTCCATGTTACATTTCATTTGATTCAAAAGTTTCACAATATCAATGTGTCCATTCTTACAAGCATAATGAATTGGTCTTTCGTTCTTGTTTTATTACAAATGATAGATTATGTATCAATAATTATCTACCCTATCATCCTCGCATTCCATGTTACATTTCATTTGATTCAAAAGTTTCACAATATCTATGTGTCCGTTCTCACAAGCATAATGAATTGGTCTTCTTTTCTAATCCGATCAAATATTTGATAAAATAATTTTTCATTTAAAATAATAAATTATTTATCAGCAAATATCTACCGAATGATCCTCGCATTCCATGTTACATTTCATTTGATTCAAAAGTTTAACAATATCAATGTGTCCGTTCTCACAAGCATAATGAATTGGTCTTCTTTTCTAATCCGATCAAATATTTGATAAAATCATATGTGTATTTAAGACGATAAAATATTTATCAAAAATTATTTACCCATTTATCCTCACATTCCATGGCAAATTTCATTTTAATCAGCAGTTTTACAATGTCAATGTGTCCTGTTTTCTAATGCAATCAAAAATTTCATATAAAAATAAATAATCTAAATAGATATCAATAACATATACTGTAAAATCCCGAGTATAAGCTGCAACACATATTGGCTGCAGAGAGTCTATTTCTGAAAGTGTACTTTTTAGTCGTATAAGCTGCAACACGTATTAGCTGCACTATTTGCAACAGATTTCCACTTTTTAACATGCTGCTCATTTTTCCTTGCAAGAAAATATTGACTGTCTATATATATTGTAAAGGTAGGAATTTTAAGTAGTTTTTTAGGGTTTTATGTTTTTACTTTTACTTTCTTTTTAGAATGACTGAACAAATTTGATCTGGTACAACTGATTTATAAAATGCTACCTGTTANTGAAATAGTAAAAATTTATGATTTTGTTTAAATATTACTGCAAGGTCATTTTCATTTTGTATGATTTTTTTATATCCGTAACAATGACTGACAACGGAGAACCAAACCAAAAGAAACTACGAAGATCTTTTACTTCAGCAAAGAAGAAAGAAATTATTGAATTAGCACGTCAATTAGGAAATACAAGGGAAGCTGCTCGACGATATGGAATTAACGAAACTGTGATTCGACGGTGGAGCGCCCAAGAACGTGTTATCAAAACAATGAATCCAAATAGAAGAGCGTTGCGTGGTGGCAATGCTAGATACCCAGAATTGGAATGTAAATTATACGAATGGGTGGTAAAGCAACGTGAACGCAAACTTCAAGTGTCAGTTACACAAATTCGATTACAAGCACAACTTATTGCCAAAGAGATGAAGGTTGAAAGATTTATTGCGTGCTCCCAGTGGGCCGATAATTTTATGAAACGCAAATATTTTCGTGTTCGACGGCCAACAACAAATCAACAGTTACCCAAACAGTGGGAATTTCAAGTAGCTAAGTTTAGAAGCATCATCACTGACTTGGTAAAGGATTTGCCCGATAATCAAATCCGGAATTTCGATGAAGTGTCCATTCAATGTGACATGCCTTTAGATTATACAGTTGATACTAAAGGTGCCACCTAAGTTCGAATTAAAACTACAGGACACGAGAAAAAACGTTTTACTGTCAATCTATGTATTCTCAAAGATGGTACTAAACTTCCTCCTTTTGTTATTTTGAACAGAAAGACAATTCCAAAGATCTGCATTCCTGAATCAAATCTTATTGTGGCAGATAATGGATCCGGTTGGATGAATCACGAAACGCTTGAAATATGGCTCAAAAAAGTATGGAAGAATCGAAATACATTGCCGCCAAAAACACCATTGGACCAGGATCTAAAAGTACCATCGTTGCTTTTATTTGATATGCATCTTTAACATCTCGTCCCTAATACACTTGATAAAATTAAGAAAGAGTCAAAAGTAGCTATCATTCCAGCCGGACTGACATCAAAGCTGCAGCCATTGAATCTCACTGTTAACCGTTCCTTCAAATCTAAATTGCGCAAGAAATGGGAGGATTGGATCATCAATAAATATGAGAATATCAAATGTACTAAGTAAAACAACATGAAAGTCGCTGACTGGGATACTATTTTTGAATGGATTGTCTCTTCTTGGGAAGAAATAAATATTTGAACCATTTTGAATGGCTTCCGAGTTTCTTTTGGTGAAGATGATGTTGTTGAAACTAAAGGGAATGAAACTGAAGTGAATAGGTGCAGACCAAGTATTGTAGAAATTCCTGAATTTGCCAATTTACTAGAAAATTTCACTGTAATTGAGAATGAAAATACTGATGGCTTTGAAGAGTGTGACGTTGAAAATTTGGATGTACATGTAAATAAATAAAAAAGTTTATTTTCAAATTACTAGTAAATGATTTTTAGTCGTATAAGCTGCGCATCGTATTAGCTGCAGCGCAAAAATGTCATATTTTTACACGAATAAGCTACAGCTTATACTCGGGATTTCACAGTATTTTATAAAAATAAAAAACAGAAAATCATTTAATCTTGTTCCTAAAATAAGATCTCAAAAAACATAAAGCATTTAGTGTATCATCGCCGAGGTGAGATCTTATTATTGTACAGAACAGTCCAGTAGCTGAAAACGCTCTTTCGGTTTCTACACTAGTGGGTCTGATTGTATTTAAAAACCTGAAAATCTTTTCTAAATAAATAATTTTGCTTTTTGTATCTTCGAAATGCTTCATTTCTCTGTTTATTATATTTGTCAAATCTTTCTGATTTTCAATTCTAATAGAATCTTGTTCTTCTTTGCTATTATTTTTTATTTTACTTTGATATTCATATTATTCAATTCTTTTCCTCTAAAGTAATTTCTTCCTTATCGCTTATTTCATTTTTATCTTCTTGTATCAAATTAATAGAAGATGATTCTGGAGCGGAAATTAATCTTTTGACCTAACATTTGCCAGTTTGAAAAAAAGGTATTATAAGTAAATGAAACAAATATATTTCCATTTAAATAAATAATTAAAAGAGAGTAATAAAAAAGTTTTAAACAAATAAAATAAAGTAAATTAAATAATTAAGTAAATAAAATTAAAATAAAATAAGTAAAAAGAAATTAAAAATTAAATAACTAATTAAATTAACGAGTGAAATAAATGGGTTAGGTGAATTTATAGCTTTGATTTGTGAAATTTGATTTTGAATTTGTCAATCGTGTGTTTTGTGTTGAAATTTTGAAATCGGTGAGTGGAGGTCGCCAGAAATTCAAAATGTTTGTTTAAATGAATTAATTAAATGAATGTTGGTTACGTGAATTTTTCACAATTTCAAAAGAAATGTGTCCAAAGTGTTTTTAGTTGTATAGGTTTGGAAAAGTTAATCAATTTTAGGCTTTCTTTATGTGTTTCAACAAAAAATAAATTAATAGGTGAAAATTTTGATCGAATTTGTGAAATTAATCGAAAATTATTAAAAAAAATGTGTGAATAGTGAAATTAATTTCCGTTTAAAAAAATGTAGTAGAAAATTAAAAAATAAAATTTTTAAATAAAAAAAATTTTTTTAAATGCTATTTGACTTCATCAAACGACGGAAAATTGTCAGTGAAGAAGATTGTCAAACTTTCGTAAATGAACTCGAATTACTCAATAAAACAGAAATTTTTCCCGAAGTTAAAAGTTTTATAATTTACGGTAACTCACTTTATCCAAACGATTTTCAAATAAAGTTTGCCGGTTATGAGTGCATTAAGATGAATAGAGATTACAAAATGGCAGTGAACTTATTAAATGAAATGTACACAAAATTTCCAAATGAATTGTATAGCGAATTTGAAAAATTTTTAGACGTTAAATTATCCGAAACGACTCCTATCAAGAAAATTTTGATTTTCTGTGAGTTTAAATTTAATGTGGAGGCACGGTTTCCGTCTAGATTCCATATCCTTGTCTTTTTTATTATTTGTCGCATCTAATCTAGTAATCATTTTTTTCATCATTTTTATAATATTTTTACGAGTTATAATGACAAAAATACCATGATATCTTGTCCATTCTTCATAATCATCGGGTGTGTTCAAATATAAAAAAACCTGCATATGAAATTCTACGTTTTCCTATATTAATTATAAATTTATTAAGGAGTTCATTGCTAAGAAAGTGATGCAGATTTTCTTATTGATTTAACATAAATATAAAAGCGATATCGGCTCTATATAAGTTCGTTTTTATGCAGCAAAGTTTTTCAACAGTAATTTTAATGACATAAAGCGTTGATACCAGATTAAAAAGAAGTTTTAATTCTGTATCTGAAAAATAAATATCGCTATCAATATCTATAAGAGCTTTACGAATTGGATTTTTAAGTGTATCAAATCTTTCAAGTATGTCATACAAATTGTCATATCTTGTTGGGACGTATTTAATAAGACATAATTCACGACCCATTTCAACAAAAACATACTTTTATGGATGTTTATCATTTTTAGTTGGAAAACGGGTAAAAAGAAAAACAACAGTCTTAACTTTTTTAATCAAAACATCAGTCTCTAAATTTTTAAATTTAAAAACTCCCCTTTATGCTGTTCAATTTCTTTCAGACGATTCATCATCGTTATCTTCTTCATACTTTAAAGCATTATTATCAATTTTAATACATTCTATACATTTTTCTTCTTATATAAAACTTTTCACTGCAAGTTGAATACCAAGCGCGTGACATAATTGTTGTACATTCTCAATCAATTTACCCACTTTTATCATATGTGGGGCTCCGTCGGTAATTATCGCAACAATATGTTTTAACGATAATCCAAATTCATTCATTATTAGTTTTATTAGTTCAATACATTTTTCGCCTGACATCCATCCAATAATTCGAATTATTCTGAGATTCCAATTATTATATTCATTAAAAAATTTAGATTCATGTATTTACGACTTCTATTTGGACGACCATTCATCGAAACATGCACTAAACCTTTCATCTAATTTAATAAGTCTTTCAAATTAATTGTTCATTATTATTACGATATTTTTATAAAACTGATTTACAATATTCTTTATACTTATACTTGATTGAGTGATAGTATATCCATAATTAAGTAAAAGCCTTTTTAAATCTATTGATGCGGTGAATGTTCTTAATAGAGGTGGGCACGTTTAGAGTTTAAACGTTTTTGGCTTTTAAGACGTTTAAACGTTTAGCACTTTCTAAACGAGTGTATACTTATTAAGTTTGTATTTCAAAACTCACAACATGAGTTATACTTTTTTGAAAATTTTATCAGGCTACCTCAAGCCTATTCATTTGTAAAGAATACATTGTCCCAATCTATTCAGCTTTTTCGTGGTGCTTGTACAATTCACCCGTGCTTGGCTCTGTTAAACCAAATTGTTTTTTGTGTCATGCGCATTTGACTTGACACAGTTTTAACTTTATTTCCGGTAAGTTCTGAAAATTTCAAATAGTCTTTATCTGAGTGAATTTATAAATCTATTTTCTTTGATAGAATTTCTCCAACGCCATATGTGTATTATGCGTTTTAATAAATTTATATTGCTATGTAATATAATCATATTAATTTAGAACTTAACTTTTGTAGAAAACTAATAGGTTTTTTAAATATAAGTTCTTTTCTTTTCTTTTAAATTTTTTTACAAGGAAATATGCCTCGATCAAAATTCAATAGATTCATACATTTGATTTATCTTAATCCTTTCTCATTATTTTAATTTTCAGTTAATTTTTATTTGTTATGATATCAGAGTTACTTAATTGAGTATATTAATTTATTATTGAATATTAAATTTCAGAAAAAAATAGCATGAAAGAAATAAGATTGCTCCATGAATGTTTTTTTTACTTTTATGTGAAATGCAGAAATTATTAATCTGAAAAGAAATGATTGTTCTTTCCAGTAAAATATAAATGTTTACTAGATATTTTTTAAAACATGATAATTGTTTAAATGAGCTATTAATTATTGATTAAAGTATCTTTTATTTAAAATTATTTTTAAAATTTCTCGTAGATTTTTCTGTGCGCTCCCTGAGTGTTCTCTTTAGAATATCTCATCTATCGTCCAGATAAAAAAATAATTTAGCGTCGATAGTGATGCAAATTAACATGCATAATTGTGTTTCTATGAAACCTGTACATGGTTTTCGCTAATTGTTTTGATTTAGCGAAACATCAACAGGAAAACAAATCAAGCAGTTTCTTTTTATTAATTATTTATTAATAGACTTCCAAACTGTTTGACATTTTTACTTTAAAGAACTAAAAGAATTTCAATTATGAAATAAATCGATTATTATTTATTGATTTTTTAAGATTGAAATAATTTTGAATTTGTAAGCATATATAATGAAATATATAAGCTTTTTAAATATTTAAAACTAGTAGAGAAAATAGTTGACAATTTTTAATTATAACAATTTTTAAATTAAGTCTTATCTTACTGCGTTTTATATACATTCTCTAAGTTTTTCTGTTATGTAGAAATAACTTTCCTTAGTTTTCATTATCTGATTGAGCAGTAATTTCGCTTATTTCCCATTATGTTTTATTTATAATATATATAGAAAAATTTACTAATTAATTAATCTAAAATTATAGAAACATTAAAATGGAATTAAATCAATAGGAAATTAAATCCAGATCATAAAGGCGAATGATAGTTATTTGTGTTGAACTAAAATCTCACCAAGTAAAAGTGTGGTTTTTTTTAAATATTTAACTTTTTTAAATTAAAATTTTTAAGCATTGATCACGAAATCCGCCCGAGAAATATAGTCAAGATATCAATTTAAATTTGTTAATAAATAAAATGAAATATTAGCTATATTTAAATAAAAAAGCGAACAAAAAATTGTTTTGGAACTTAGTACCAGACGAACTTTATTTTAAACAAAATAATTAAAAAGTTTTCAGTTCTTTGTATACTTATTTTTTATTGATTTTTTAATGAATACTATTTTTTTAAAATGAAATATGGTTAACCCACATTAAGATTATGTCTAAAGAGTCTCATTTCAGTAGATAGAAAAATGTTTTACAAGAATATAATTTCATTTTTTAATAAAGCAAATAATCTTATTTAGTTGATTAAAAATGAATTTAAAAAGTAATAATTATATAATTTATCAATTTAATATTGATTGATTTAAATTAAATTAATCAATATCCACTTTCCAATTTATAGCAAATATTATATTAGAAATCGTCCATCATTAAATTATTAATAAAGCCACAACGTCAATAGATTTATTTCGTATTAGATAAATAACTTAGTTAATAACAGACGTTACACATAGAGACAAAAATGTCGATTAATTTACAAGAATTTGTTAATGTAATCTTATTGCAGTAATAAAAGCACTAAAAGTACTTTTCAGTTACGTTAAGATCTTTATTTCAGACAGTCATAAAAGGAATATACTGCAATATATCATTTTTGATTATAATAATAATCAATAAATGAAACCCAACGCACTCTACAACTATAATCATTTAAATATGTAAATATCCATAACAGAGCGTTTAAACAAAAACTAATATTTGTTTTCTAAATTGATTATAGAAAATTTAAATTATTGTTCATTCAATTTCCCAATGTGATTTAAAATCAATAGTATGAAAACGTTTTAAAAAATTTTAAATTACCAAATGTGTTTTCAAATTTTTAAAGAAAACATTTTTATAATGATCAATTATCAGAATAAATAATAGGAACTTGAAAAACTGATGAAACTGCGTTTTTGGGATTGAAAGGTTACCTTTATCTTCTATATTTTAATCTATAACTCTTTCAAAATACAAACTCTCGATATTTATCAGAATTTAGTAGGAAATATTGCAAACTTTAGTTAATTATTTAGTGTGGAATTCCCAACTGAAATTTTACGGTAATATTTCTTTAGACATTGAAATAGTATCTATTTAAATATGAGACTAGTTTCATTTTATTAAATTGCATTGTATTATTGTAAAAAATTTATTTCTTTCTTTCTGAGAAATTTTGATGTTTCTTCTATAATAGTAATTTTTTGATAAAATACGTTTTGTTTAAAAATTCGAAAACCTATTCGGAAATTTTGATACAATTTATTGTTGACTTTTAAAAATTAAAAACCTTTAAAATTAAATTAAAATCATGTTATTGGAAATTTGGTTTAAAAGAATCATATAATAAGGGTTTTAAATTATTATATAAGGTTAGGTTATTAACGTTTTAGGTTTTTACGTTTTAACGTTTTCTAAACGTTTATTTCGCTAAACAAAAACCGTTTAAACTTTTAGAAAATTTTAAAACGTGTCCACGTCTACTAATAACATAATAAATTTATTATAAAACTTGGAAGAGAAAAACCGGTAGAGAGAAAAATACTGATGGTGATTGTGTTTATGACACCTTCAGCAATAGAAAAATATGTAGAGAAAGATGGTAAAAATTATAAAAAAAAATTGAAGGCTGTATTTACCAAAGAAAAGTCATTGAATGAAAAATCACATTCATCGAATGTGAAAGATATGTAAAAACAATATGATTATTGCGACTATACCATTATTTTGTATCAACTGTTCGAACTTAATTGTTCTTTTGGAATTCCCTGTAAACATTTTATGCTAAAAAATTTTCATTCATGGAAATATCGAAATGAGTTGGCTTCGAAGAAAAAAAAACATTGTCGCGATGTTTCTCTATGAAATTAGAGATTGTTTAAACGTTTTTTAAAAGTTTAATTTGCTAAACGAAGACCGTTTATACGTTTAGAAAATTTTAAAACGTGCCCACATCTAGTTCTGAATAGTATTCCATCGAGACTTGTCATTCGGGCAATGGTTGCTTCATATGAATAATCAGTTTTATTTTCAAAAAATACCCTTATACCTCGCTTATTAACAATATCGAGATTTTTCTTATCATTCAGATGGGGGTTTTCTGTTGTTGCACTCTCATTTAATCCAGTAAATTGATGTTTCGTTGCGTTTTTAAATGACTATGCAATCCTCTAGTACTTCCGCCACTGGTTTTGATCCTTTTTACGCAATCTTTTACTTTGCATATTCCATAAACTCCGTCTTTTGTACGATCATAATACTCTCACAATGTTCTTTTGATAGGCGTCTTATTTGGATTTTTGTCTTGCATTTTTCTGGGATTAAAATCAATGAATAAAAATTCTAATAATTAAGTACATTGTAAAGGTATAACTTAAGAATTTGAAAATTTTTTAAAAAAGTCTATTATAAAAGCAAATAATCAAAATAATAATTATGTATAATTGTTTAAAAGAAAATTCAAAAGTAATATACAAAAAAATAAATGTCATCAATTGTTTTTCAACCTTTATCTTAAATTGACAAAATTGTTTGTTTGTAATTATTTTCGGTAATTACCGGTAAAGTTTTCGATTTACCGGTAATTTTACCGCTACTTTTTTTTGTTATTTACCGGTAAACTGGTTAACCGGTAATGGAATCAATAAATATAATTTTTGTATTTATAATAAAAAATGATTTATCAACAAATATCTACCCAAAAATGCTCGCATTCCATGTCACATTTCTTTTCAATCAGAAGTTTCACAATAGCTATGTGTCCATTCTCACAAGCTAAATGAAGTGGTCTCATATCCTGTTGCGATTAAATGTAAATAAAATAATTTTTGTATTTAAAATAATAAATTATTTATCAACAAATATCTACCCTATTATCCTCGCATTCCATGTCACATCCCATTTCAATCAGAAGTTTCGCAATATCTATGTGTCCATTCTGACAAGCGTAATGAATTGGTCTTGTTTTCTAATGTGATCAAATACGTGATAAAATAAAGTTTGTATTTAGGACGATAAATATTTATCAAAATTATTTACCCTATCATCCTCGCATTTTATGTCACATCCCATTTCAATCAGCAGTTTTACAATGTCAATGTGTCCCTTCTCACAAGCAAAATGAATTGGTCTTCTTTTCTATTTATTAATTATTCATCAATAAATATCTGCAGAAAAATCGTCGCATTCCATGTATTTTGAATGAATATTTTTTGAAAATATGTGTAAGTTTAGACTAATTTATACTACTTTTGTTGACACAAAACTCACAAAACTAAAAAAACTCATAAGTGGACATTTCTCACGGTTATCATAATCAATTAAACCGTACTCTGATGGAAACTACCCGGAGACGGTTGAATCTAGATCAGATCAATGTCAAAAAGCATCTGGATATCCGACAAGGCGGCTAAATTCTTACAGAGAAAAGAAGTAAAGATATTCAAATCAATATTTAAAGTTCAAAATCAATAAAAAACTTGCATTTGTATTAAAATTCGAATTTAAACAATTAATAGTCACATATTTTCAAATTTTAGATCCCAATGAAATCTTCATTCACTCCAGCGCCCGCATTATGAATGAGCCTGGTTGAGAGGAATGGATCAAGGTAATATATGGAAAGTAACAAATGCGTTTAGTAACTCTTATATTCTAATGATTTATATATTCTAATTTTTTAACAGCCTTAATTTAACTTATGGTCAACTAATTAAGTTAATAAAGGACAATTAATTAATTTTAGGGTAAATTATAATTATTTATCAGTCATAATAATTAAACAAAGATATCGATGATGTCTTCCATTAAATTTATTTCCGCATAAACACTAGAATTTTCGTCAATGATTTTAAAAATCATATTCCATTCAAATGCAATGTAATTATTAATCAAAATATTTATTCAAAATAATTTATTTATCATTGTACATTTACCTCTGCATCCTCACATTCCGTGTCACATTCTATTTTAATCAAAAGTTTCACAATATCAATGTGTACATTCTCACAAGCGTGTTCATCTTTACTATTGTGATCAGTCTTTGCGAGTTTCATCTTTCATTCGTATATTCATGGCACCTCTAATTGTTCTTAGTTCCCATTTGTAGAGGTTTCATCCCGTGATTTCTCATGAAATTTATTTTTTTAAAAATTCTGATTTATTAACTTTTTGTAAACTTAAATTTTAAATTCACAAATATTTTTAAAATACAATTGTTATTTTTTCTAAATACACTTATCCAGTTTTTACAAAATCCCAAATAGTTTTCTTATAATTCAAGTACAATGTTTTAGAGAGAGCTAGTAATAGTTCGATTATAAATTTTGCAAAGAAAATCATAAATAATTTAAATTGTTCATCCACTGTTGAAGTTCAAAATGAAAGTGATTCAGATGATGTTGAAATTATGACGGAAGATGCGGATGTGGAGGCTGATGAAGAAAATCTCAGGAAAAGGCTCTGAAAATTCCCTTTTCCCGAAATGTTGAATATGTCCGGGAAATGGAAGCTACAGCCATTTGTATTGTAGTGGTAGGGACTCGAACATACTAAACCTTAAATTTATTCATTGTGTCTTTAAATCGAATATTTTTCCTCCATTGACATGAATTTCCTTTGGTGGTTCGAATTTCCCTATCCATTTGTCTAATAATACTTTTCTTACGGTTTACTTGTCTCGATGGGACACTCTATATAAACTTATGTATCTATTAAATTGATCGATTATCGTGAGTATGTATTCATATACATAAATAGTCGTTTTAAATGGTCCGCTAAAATCCTTAGTTTTTAGAAGGATTTATCCTCCAATTGTTTCATGTATTTATCTTTTGTTTTCGTTGTTAGGGCCTTCCTCTTCTAACAATTAAAACAGCTTTGTACGATTACCTCTATCGTTTTTCTTATATCATTCATATCGAAGTCCTCTTTTAAATAATTGTAAACTTTCTTGCTATTTTGATATATTTTCCAGCTTTACTTGATGATATGCGCTTCCCAAGTCAATCGTGTTAAAGTACTCTGCTCATTTAGTGTGCTAAGCATCTCCTCTACATTTGACATTGGAAATAGTAGGGGAAAAATGTATGTTCTGCCCCACCTCCCCCCCCGGGGGGTAGTTCTTAGTTACCGTGGTTGCCATGGTTACGTAACCAGTTACCCCGCGGGGTTACCATGGCAACGGTCGCGATCACCTTAGCAACGGTCGCGGTTACCATGGCAACGGTCGCGATCACCTTA
>MQRK01255156.1:27504-39272 GCA_001938485.1 Girardia tigrina
ATATATATATATTACAAATTGATAAAGAAAATATTAATTTAATTTTTTTTTAAAAATTAAAGGGAGAAAAATTTTTTATATATATTTATAAAAATTATTTGTAATTGGTTTTTTAAAAAGGAAAAATTTTAATTATTAAATTGTAAAAATTTTTCGATTTTGGAAAAATCCAGTTTAAAAAAATGTTAATTGTAATGATTTTTTGTCTCATATTTTTGATAATTGTAAGAGTGAAATGACCTTGAGTTTTGTTTGTTTATATTAAATTGATTGACTTGTAAAGACGATAGTTTGGATTATTGATACAAATAATGTTGGTACGTGATTTAATATCGTTCTAAATTGATTGAAAATGAATTATTTTCTGGATGCTGAATTATGCTAATCGCGATGTTGAGAAAGACCGCAAATATTGGATGCGCCGATTCTTCTCGTCGATATTATTAAACTCACATTTTTAATTAATGTAAAATGACATTTGTAAAATTAATGGAAAAAACTGTAAAAAAATGTTGTGTCCAATTAATAAAAAATTTTGCAAAACGATTTCTTTTTCAATAAAAGTTGTGCGGACTTATGATTCAAATTTATGAGATTTAATTTTATTTCGATAAATCCAATGAGATGAAGAAATTACTTTCACTCAAATTAACGAATTGGTTTTTATCAATCGACAGTTTGAAAAAGCTTTATGATAAAACGTTTAAATTAAATCGAACAAAAGTTTCAAATATCGTTGGTGAATTTAAAAATGACATTTCAAATTTACTGATGATAAATAACATTTTCCTTAATCGCATCGTTGTGTTTGTCGATCAAAAAGTGGTATAAATAAAAATAAAAAATATGCTTTCGTTGTTATTTGCGTAATTTTCCATTTGCTCGAATATCGAACGTCCCCAAATTAATATGGAGGCACGGTTTGCGTTCCAGCTGTCTTAAATTCAAACATATTCTAATTTTGACCTTATGAGTTTGCCAAGGAATGCTAATATAGGTTATTTTGGCAAATGTTAGTATCCTGTAAGAGAAATAAGTTTTTTATTTTATTACCTTTCTTACACGTACCACTTGATATAAACGATTGTTGTAGTTGCACTTAAGAACATGATATTCAGTGTATATTGATTTACTAATTGACTTTTATTGAGTTTTCTGCTACAAAGTATTTGATAACTGACTATTTAAGACAAAACTTTGTGTTGTATGAATTTTGAAGATTTTTTTTGAACATTTCATTGAAGCTTTTTACTGAATTTTTATTGATAAGGAAGTATTATTAAAGAATGTATGTTCATTTCTCATATAATTTGTGTTAAAGAACCTTGTGTTTATTTGTAGTCAGACAATAGAATTGAATTAAATAAAGCTAGCACGGAAATGTAATTAAATGCTAACAAATAGCAAAATTAAATATTTTTCTTACAAAAAAATGCTACTTCATTTAAATAATCAATTCTCCGATATTTATTTAGTAAATAAACTTTTAATTTTTGAATCCTGATTAACTTGTAAAAGCTAAATATTATTATCGTCATAAGTTATATATTTTTAATGATATAAACCTCCTCCAATTGAGCGGATAACTGGTTATTGTAGAGAATACAGTACGAGCATTGGCGTACAGAGTAGTGAGTCATAGACTCTGTATCGGGGTTAAAACCATAAATAGACAATATAGAGCTTACTGACTTTCTCGCACGGCTTTATATGCAAGAATGCGAGTTTTCAGAGAACGGGAACGCTTCGGTTTCCCAGTCAGATCCCGCATACTGTGATCCTATAGAGCTTTGGCTCTGTAAAAACATTTCGTACAATGAGTAAATGGACACCAAAATATCCCCACAACATTTTTGTTACTTAACCGAAAGTCAAGAACCACCATTGGAATCAGTCCTGAGTCCATCTCCGCGGTACCGACGAGGGCACTGACACATCATGTATCAAATATATAAAATTCAAGAACAAATAAAAACTCTTCAGGATAAAATCAATAGAAAAGATAAATAAATTGATCAAATGTCAAAATTGGAATTAAAAATTTGTCCGAATAAATTTCTTGAGCAAAGGTTTTCACCCAAACGATCGATATGTGCCGAACGCGAAGAAGTTGCTGAACTCAATAAAGATTCTGTTGCAGAATCTATGAAGAGGATTAATGGTGAATTGCGTGAGGAAATTGCGAGACTTCATTGTGCGTGGTGTTACCGATTAGAGAACAGGTCAGAATTGGGTCTCAGTGAGAATTTTTTGTGTTTCCTCCCCCTCCTTCACAGAACCAATGTTTCCCCAGACCTGGGACCCAGAATCCATGCTGCGCCCGCTCTGGCGCCAACATCAATTCATAAGAGCAACATGTATGTCGAACTCAGACGACTTTTGAAACACATATTTGACACAGTCCAGAACTCCTCCAAAGAGTACTTGTATGCAGATAAGGATCTTGGAGGACTTGTACTTGTATCAATGAGAGACAAATATACAATGCAATGAAGTTCAAGCATTTTGAAATCTTACTTGTTTGGGCTCGACATCCCAGAACTTAACACTAATTAATTTAGCAAAAACTCAAGATAAGTACAACAAAACATTTAGAGACCTGATACAAAGAGACTGGATACAAATTGGGTTGGAAAAAGATTCACAACTCAGTTAAATATTTCGATTCTATTAGATTGCTAGCCAGATCCACCATTAACAAACTTGAAATCTGTTTAAAGATCAATATCAATACCGAGTCGGTGTTGGTTTCTAAAACTCACATCCACTAAAATCTCATCTTAATCTCCATCGTTTGTATGCAAAACTAAAATTCACGAAGTAAAGCAAACAAACGATGGCTGAAATATTTGCAGTTGCGATTGTAGACAACAAAGATAGTCTTAATGCCATGTACAGTGAAATAATTACAAACGAAGAATGACCATTCCTTCACTTTACTCGAAAAGACAGTCTTCAACTAATTAAAAAAACGAGAAAACCACGCGATGAAACACTCTACCGAGCGTTTGCCAAAGGTACAGAGACACCAATACATGTCTTTGTTTCTGTAAAAGAAATAGTCCGATGATTATTGGCCGAGATAATGTGGTGATGTAGGGTTCTGAGAAAGTAATATCATCAGAAATCCTCAATAAAACAAATGATTAAAGACCGTGAGTGCGTGTGGTCTGATTCGAAAAGCAGAGTTCACTTACAAGAATAGAATAAGGGTACAAAAGAACTCTGGCTGATCGATGTCGAAACCCCGTACGAAACGCTTAAAACTCAAAAAAAGCAAGAAAAAGACAATGAGACGAAATATGAAAAGCTGAATGTGAAGGATAAAAAGCATCACAAAGGATGGACAGTTCGAATTCGCACCATTGTAGTATGTTGCTTGGGTTCCTGGCTGAGAGAAAACGAAACAATACTCAAAACATTAAAGCTCTCAGAGATGACAACGAAAACTCTGAGATGCATGTATATTGTCTCCAAAGTCAAGTGTTGTACTTTGACTTAGAGCAAACGCAATACCGGTCGGTGGAACCCCCTCAAGTCAAATGCAGAGAATGTTGCTCCTGCAACAGTTGCGGCAGTTGCGCCAGTAGAAGGGTATACAGAGAACGGGCGAGTAATTCACTTCAAAATGCAACTCTAGCTTGGAGTGTTCACTTGTTATTCGAGGATAACGATAAGTATTCTGAACTGGAATTTTTGTTTAATTTTAGTAATTTTATTTATTAAAAGATTACCCTCCCAGGCTTGTCCCCTGGATCTGCCCTTGGTTTAAAAATAAAATATTTAATACATGATTCTGAAATCAAGTGGAATTTTTTGTATGGTATGCTCATGTGATTTTATGAAATAAAACATTGTTAGATTTAACACTTCATTCAACTTTTGCGAAGATGAATTTAAGCTGTTGCACAAAATACTTAATATTTTACAACCAGCGAAATTTGCATCTCAGATTCTAATTTAATTTACATACAAATTTAATGGCATTATCGTTTTAAAATTTATACTGAATGAATTATCTAAACTAAATAATTTGTTAAATAATAAACTAAAATGTAGTTTGCATTGAAGAAAAACGAATAATATACTTCGATTTATAGCTTTCTTTTATAATTTAAACAGTTATCTGAACCACAGCGATGAATAGTTCATTATTTTCAATAAAATACTTCGGAGAACCTTATAAATTCATTTTAGAATTGGTGAAACGTTTTATATGAAATGGAAAAAAAATAAATGTTGATGGGGATTTACAATATCAAGTTATGAATATGCCAGAGACAGCTCAGGCATCTAAATTAGAAACTTTTCAATAACGGAAAAATGGAATTAATGATTCATAAAAACTTTCATCAACTGACAGCACTGAATGTGAAAATCGATATCCATCAGGTGTAAATCATTATTTATTAAGTATCTTTTTAAAATAACTTATAACATACATTATCTAGGATGACATCCGAGCCCTCCTTCTTCATATACTCTATAACACGTTCCACATCCCCCTTTATCAAAGATTCTTTAAGCATATCTGCCTCACTAAAATTTTATTAATTTAATTACTGAATGAATAAACTCACTTCATCATGTTCAAATGATATTTGTACAAGTTATAAATTATTAAATCAATCGATCAAATATGACCTCTGAACACAAACATATCTGCCTCGCTAAAATTTTATTAATTTAATTACTACATGAATAAACTCACTTCATCATGTTCAAATGATATTTGTATAAGTTATAAATTATTAAATCAATCGATCAAATATGACCTTTGAACACAAACTTATCTGTCTCACTAAAAACTTTATTATTTTATTACTCTATGAAAAGAATCACTTCATCATGTTCAAATGATATATGTGCAAATCTTAAATTATTGAATGATTCAATCAAATATGATCTGGGAACAAATAAATTTAAATTACTCAAATCATTGATACAATTGAACAAAGTTCATATTAATTCTAATAAATTAATTTTATTTTACTGCGTTTATTTATCTTCCAAAATTAAGCGACATATATCTGTAAAATATAAACTTCAAATTTTATTAAGGACTGAATGCGGAAAATATTACTAACTTTAAAATCCCCTATGTTCAAAACCATATTTTTGATTGAAAAAATACCGACTGTTTTGAAAAATGTGTTTAATTCAAAATAATTTTAGTAAGTTAAGAAAGATTATTTTTTAATAAATTCTGCGAGCTTTTCCGGAATTCCTTCCATCAGAGGCGGCACGCCACATTTGACCGGGGTGGGGCACTGGACCCCCAATATTTTGCTATTTTGCCCCCCAATATAAGCATTTATAATCATTTGGAAAATAAATTAAAATATATATTTATTTTTGATATAATTTTAAAAGTTGACTATATAAAAATTGAATACATAATAAGAGATAAAATTATAACATATAGAGAAAGAATTATATCGGATGATTATTTAAATAAATATATTCCAAAATTGGCTCCAATTATAAATAATAAAGTAAGAATACATGAATTATATGGATGTGGATTTATAAATTTTTAAAATTCAGAGTATTGATATAAGATTATCTCCTTACAAAAATTCAGCTAGTGGATTATATCTTAATCCACCAGAAAAAATTAAAAAATCCAACAGTATAATTAATATTCAAAATAATGATAATATGTTTTCTCTGGTGTTTCGTTGCACACAATATGACATACTAATTAACAAGAATGAATAATAAATCCCGAGTTTCACATTATCAAAGGAAATATCTTTTTAAGAAAGAATATTTTGACAATATTTTTAAAGATATTCATTTTCCAAGTAAATTAAAAGATGTAAAAAATTTTAATAAGAAAGTATCTCCCAAGAATCAAGTAAATGTTTTTGAATCAGATGATAATGGTGATTTAGTTCCGCTATTAATTTCACATTTTGATACTGTGAGGGATAATTTGGAATGTTGTAATTTTTTTGTTTGTATGCTGTTTAGACTTGTGACTCTCCTACTCAGATTGGATTGATATGTTTATTGATTGATTATTTGAATCTAATGAAATTAATTTAAAGTACTAATTGATTAAAGTTTGATAATTATGAATTTTAGTAATATTTTCACTAAACGATTTTAACTTATTAAATTTAATATATTTTAAAAATTAATGTTTATTTAAAAAATTACGTACTGTCTTTTTATCCAATAAAATTATGAGGAATTAAAATTTAATATTAAAATTTCCCATTCATAGTTTTTTAGATTTGAATACATAAACAAAAAACTATATCAATCAAAGAAAGATTACCTCTGAAAATTGTTGTGAAGAATCTGGTTGTGCTGTCCATAAATGTTTGCATTCAAATTGTGATGTTGTTAATATGGCGACCACGGCTCATGTGACAACAAACATTATATGATGTGAAAAATGCAATGGATCAGAATCGGATTTGGAAGATTTCATTGATAATTTCGAACTCTATTCCGACAACATGGGTATAGCAGAAGAGAGGAAAGTAGTGATGGTGACTGTATTTATGACACCGTCATCAATAAAAAATATTCAGAATAGGACTGTAAAAATTACAAAGAAAAATTTGAAGGCTGCATTTACTAAAGAAGAATTCATTCTGGATGCAATGAAGGAGTTGGTAAACTTACAGTGGGGATCATCAAACCCAGAAGAAACATACAAAAAAGCAGAAGAACTTGTGAATATACTAACAAAAGAAAAATTGTCTAAAAAAGAACTACTCAACCTTGCCTGTTTAAATATGGTTGACAGTTATAAAATCAAAAAAGAATTAAAACTGAGAGGAACAACTGAAACCAAAGATATAAAAAGCGTAGTTACTAATATGTACGAAATACGTATAATGGAAAGTGAGGAAACAGTGGCAGCATATACGACGGTAAATAAATAAGATAATTGGAAAACCGTAACTAGACGCAAAGCTGTACACAAAGAAAGAACCCCGTATAGACATTACGAACACAACAATAGGAACCAAGGAAATAATGGATTCAAACCGGTAAACAATTATTACAGAACTGTAATAATTAACTGTATATAATTATTACAGAACCCGAGATTTGACCTTGAGAGCTGATAATTGGATAAATGGAATCTCAAAGTTAAATGAGATCAAAATAGAGCGAAGGTTATTAAAAGAAAGTGATAATAAAGCCGAGTTACATATATTTGTGGATGCCTCAAAAGATGCGTATGGAGCTGTTGCTTATGTAAGACAACATACTTCAGGAGGAATGCGAGTAATTTTAGTGATGGCAAAAGGACGAGTAAGTCTGACGAAGGTGATAGCGATTCCTAGATTGGAATTGATGGCAGCCTGAAGGAGCAAAATTAGTTAAAAGACTCGGTGATGCGTTGGACATATCGATGGAGAATATATGGATCTGGACGGATAGGGCGATAGTGTTGCATTGGATAAAGCAACATGGGAAATATTAAAAACCGTTCTTGGCTAACAGAATTGGTTAAATCCATAGAATGACGATAATGAAAAATTGGAAATATGTACAAACCCGGCAAAATCCAGCAGACATATTATCTAGAGGAATCTCTGCTGACGATTACATTCATCATGATATGTGGTGGAAAGGTTCAACATTTCTATCGCTTTCAAAAGAAAATTGGCAGGAACAACCAAAAATATCAAAAAATAACTTGATAGATTCTGACGAAAGGAGAATAACAATAATGACCATCAAAGAATCATCGGAAATGAAGACACGGAACTGTTTTCTGCAGGAAATATTTAGCAATTGGTGGACATTAAGAAGAGCAATGGCTTGCGTTTTACGATGGATCAAAAATTGCAGGACAAAAGATAAACTCTTGCGGCATTCATATGTTCTTGCCATAAATGAACTTCAAGAAGCAGAGAGTATCTTATTCGCTTTGTACTTGGCAGAATATTTCGCTCAAGAAATAAAATATTTAAAATCAAAAAGGGAAATAAACAACAAAAAATTGTTTTGCGATATGAATACCTTTTTGGATGAAAACGGAATATTAAGAGCGAATTCAAGAATAAGTAGTTCCAATTTTATTCCTTATGCGACTAAATATCCGATTATTTTAGCAAAATCGAGTGAAATATTAAAATTGATCGTAAAATTGGAACATAATAAGTTTTGCCATTATGAAGGAACTAATTTTATATTTGTGGAATTCACTTCAGTGAATTCCTTTCAGTGAATCTTATATATTATTACTTAATATATATTTGTTAATGAGACTAGAGAAATATATTAGAAATTTGTTGTCTATTGTAACGTTTTAACAAATCTTTTACTTTATTTATTGAATCTAAATAATATTTCTGCGCAAACTAAACGGTTAATTTTATAAAGCTTCTTAGAAAATTGATTTTTTTTTAAAATTTGGTTAGTTTACGCGATTGAACTATTCGGGTGTAGTCTTAGCCTATTCTCAAAATTATCAGCTTTACCAGCCATGTTCTCATATGCTTCCAAGAGATCTTTGTGTATTATGGAGTAAATACATGCTTCTCATTTCGTTTGGTTAATTTCCGCTGGTTCAAAATATCTTCTGCATCGAGAAATAAATTTCTATAGATCTTCTTCGATTTCTAAAATTTCGGGGATCAGCCTGTTCATGATTGATTCGGCTAGCGCTACCGCCATGTTAGGTTGAAGACTCACTTCCATTCAAAATTAAAAAATAAATCAATACTTTAAAATTTTTTTTCAAAACTACTGTTAGAATTGATGGGCACTACATTATCCGTAATAAGCAAATCCATATCCAAGTAAAAACCAATAAACAATGTCCCAAATAAAAAATTTATTTCCAAATAAACCAACAAAATTTTTATTATAATTAACTTTTATAATCCGTTAATTATAAATTTTAATTTGAGGAACCATCTTTTTCTAAAACTTGTTAATGTCAAACCGGAAAATTCTAAATTTAATTTATTCTTAATTTACTGATAAAATTTAATTACTCATTATAAATGTTAATTTAACTAATTATTGTATTCTTCTATTCTCGTCAATGTTATGCAAATAATCTCATCTTGCATTTCCACTCTAACTCACAAATTTTCTTCTGATGACTTACTCCTTAACAACTACAAAAGATGAAATTTTGTATTTCAACATATTATGATTTTTTTATTTTCCTTTTTTAATTTTATTTTCCAATATTTATTTTAATTTCGATTATAATTCAAAATTTTTAAAAACCAAAATTCCTATTTTCGAAAATTAAAAAATTAACAATAACACACTCTTAAAATTTTAATTTGGAATTTAAATTTAAATTATCATGATGTTTCACACTAAAAAATTCAGAAAAGTTCGAAATTCAATTGAAGACAAAGTGACAGCCGAAAACAATTTCAATCATAGGATGTGGAAAAAAAGATTCAACAAAAACAAGCTTAATACAGTTACCAAGAATTCTTGTAAGAAAATTGTAAGTTCGAATTATATAGTTGTATTGGCAAGATGTTTTTAACGGGAAATGATACTATAGTTCCTGAAAAAATGTATAAAAATTTGAAGATATTTTTACTTTGCTAGATATGGTCAAATGTTATTCATTTTTTATGTGTGTAATGCACACTTTATAAATCATATTTTTACCTCATCGATTGATCGTTTCGAATAGTCGGGTTTTTGATGATTTTTATATTCAATGTTTTTCAAAAAATCGAAAATTCCAAAAAACAATTTTTGAAATAAATTCTTTATAATAAAAAAACCGATAAATTTCAATATCGTTGTTTTAATCGACAAAGAAATTGCTAAAAATTCAAATCTGCAATTAAAAAATTATTACCGTCAATTTTTGTTTCTGACAATTATATCAATGTTTGGTGCTGTTCTCCTAAATTGCAAACAGGAAACCCGCTATCCATTCCAAATTCAATCCGGTAATTCGCCCGATAAAGAGCATCTCAATCCCAATCAAATCGAGAATATGAACTTTGAATTATCAATAAATATTTTTAATGCGTATTTAAAAATGAATATTTTAAGAATTTCATCAATGTGACTATTATAATTACAATAATTTTTATGACACTGATTATGTTATTCTTTGAAATGCAATCCATCATTTTCACTGACTCGAAGTTATTTTTCTACCAATTGCTCAATCCCATGGCGATACCATGCAGGTGTTTAAAGGCAAAAAATCAGCGATTCTATTTTTGACCTCTTCTTCTGAATCAAAGCGTACCCCTTTTAAAAAGTGTGAGAGAGACCAAAACAGATGATAATCAAAAAGGGCAAGGCCCAGGCTCAACGCTGGGTGGGGAATGACTTCGATGCCTAGCAGTGCCTGAATTTTCTGCTTCACCCATCGTGATAAATGAGCTGGAGCCTTGTCATGCTGTCAATCGTTCTACAGTGATTCATCAATCCTGGGTAACGAGTTCTCAAAGCATCATGAAAACGCTCTAATTGTTCAGCATAAAGGTTACATCGGCAGGTTGAACATCAGGAACATGTTTCCAGTTCAAAGGTCCCGTAAAATTCAACCAAACACACAACATCACATTCTTTTTGATGCGACCTTGGCGAACAACTTGTTGATTTGGATGATCATGCTGAAAGCATTGCTTACCTCCACTAGAATTAGGGGAGAAAATTTAGTTTTCATCTCTGTAATAATTCGCTTCCTAAACGGCTGTCTTTTGGGTTATTGAGTAGTTTCCAACGATGATCAATTCAATGCTGGGCTTGAATATTTTTGAATTCGTGGGGTACTGGTAGTGGATTTTTATTTACAAAACCCAAGTTATGCAGACGACGAACAATACTGCTTTGAACATGGACTAAATCCTCGGACAGCCTGCGAGTGGTTGACCTGAACGTTCTTGATCTTCAAGAATGGTATCTCCTCGATTTAATTATTAGTCGCTGAAAAAGGTGTATTTGGACGAATTATGGGGGAAGCATTGTATAGTTACAAATGTAAAGAAATATCAGTTCAAATAATAAAACATAAGGAGTGTACAAATGAACTTCCAGTTAGCTATAAAGGTGAACTAAGATTTGTAGAACCCATAACACGAATTTTGGTGGAAAATGGAACATGACCCAGAAAATTACAATGCAATGAGATAACAGCACCCTTATATCGATTAACACCAGAGATGTGGATTTCATTACCAAATAATAAAGAAGTTAAAGGCATTGAAAAATTGGATTTAACAAAATTAGAATATTTAATAAATTTCACGTCTTTAGATCAGATGTCGACAATTGGTATTTATTCACCAGAAGAAATTGAAGATTCAAGACGAAATTTCTTATTTCCTTCTAAAAAAGAAAGAGTTATGAAGGAAATCATTGATACCATTTTACCTTATGGAGTCGGAAAAGTAAACTATGATAACTTTTTGAGTGTAGACCATTATCAAAGAGCCACTATGAATACGATGAAAAGAATATGGGGAAAATTTATATTTTTTGGTCAAGCTTGTGCTGGTTTAATCGGCATATATGTAATTTTTACGATATCCAAAGTTATTATTTCTCAAATTTTATCAACATATAGATTATATACAATTTTGGGATTTTCATGGAAATTAATAATTGGATGTGTTAAGAGAACTCACACATTTGTCAGAACATTTATTATATTCACAATTTTTATCATCTTTATGATGATCAACAGTAAGGCTTTCACTAGATTCCATCAATCAATTTTTCAATATCTCTCATTATAATCTGAACTAACTTGAGAAAAATATTTTATTTAAAAATATTCACTTTAAATTTTATTGGCT
>MQRK01255157.1:0-27071 GCA_001938485.1 Girardia tigrina
GATCTTCTTGAGTCTGTAGATCTTCTCCATCTTCGCATCCGTTGTTGACAGGTTCTCCAGCTGAATGTCTCTTTTAAACTCCTCAACACTGTAATTATCTCCGAAGAGCCAATGAGTGTCCACTCTGAGGCATTCAGCCAAATGCTGTTTACGTCTCCCACATGTCTTTCATATAATGTTTCTATCACTCTGTTGATGATTATTTGGAAGGTTGATGTTTTGTGCGTTGTTTGAATGTTTTAATGTTGTGTGTTGATTTGGGATTGAGTTTTTCCTACTCAGATGAATGATTAATATTTTCATGCTCATTATATGAAAATAATTTTTTCAAATTAAGATTTAATATTCAAATTTATTTTTAATTTGTTGTGATAGTAAAATTTTAAATGATTAATAGAAAATTTTATTTTAATTATTGGCATTGATATTAAATATTTTAAGAGAATATATAGGTTCAAGTTAGTTCACAATTTGGGATGAAAGTATTAAACTTTGATCGATGAATGTCATCAAAAGCATTAATCAAAATTGTAATAAATATTGTAATAAATGTGTGAGTTCTCTTTATAACTCTCTTGCAGACAAAGTCGTTTGTTCTATTTTATTTTTCATCAGCAATCTCTTTTTTTTCATTTCAAACGCCTTAAGCTTAGCCATGCTCTTCTGATTTAGTGTTATATCATCCATAGAAAAGTGCTGCCTTGACAATAATTTTAGTGATCTTCATTCTGCTCTTGAGATTGATTTCTTTGTGGTTAGAAATTGTGTTAATCTTAATCATTAAAATTTTTACAAAACCTATCCTGTTTCGGATTTCTTCTTCCAATTCTTAATTTGTAGTGATAGTAGAACCTAGCTATTTAAAAATCTTAACTTGTTCAAGCTTCTTCATTTCAATGTCGATCTCTAGTTTGACATCGTTCTTTGTTGATTTCCTTTAAGAATTAATTTGTATAATTTGTACGGTCTGTTTGTAAGCTCTTGAATCTCTAATATTTTTGGGAATAAGATCTATATCATAAGCAAATTGTAAGCTTGTTATTTTTATTCATTCACAGTTTATTCCAATACCTTCTAGACCATCAATTGCGTCTATAACATTTCATTAGTGGGAAATGTTTAAAAAAATTAAAATCGCCCTACTCCTTTTAATGATTCGAACTATTAATTTAATTAATTTAATAATTAATTAATTAAACAACTCCAATAATAATTATTAATGAAGCGCTGTTGTCTAATGCTTCCAAGTGCATCAAAGTGACTTAATTAACTCTAATGGGGCCGAAACTATTTCCTTTAGAAAAAATGAATTTTTGATATTAATTCTGGTTTATTATATCTAAATAACTTGTTCTACATTAAATAATAAACTGATGAGTTCAAACTCATGACTCATATATACAAAGACTATTGCACCTAATGCCGCCTGTTGCTGAGTCGTCAAATTGATGTAAAAAATATTTGAGCAGTGTTCTTTTAAAAGGACGGTGGCCCCATTCGGGTTAAAAATGCTTCACACGAGATACTCTAACAAAAACTATCAAAATGATCACACTGAATTTTGAAATTATCAATTTAAATAATATTATATTTACAATTATTCCTTTTGACCATGTTATTGAATTTGTTTACAGAGATTGTAAGAATTGACAGAGACCATGATAAATAATTTATTAATATCCAATATTAATATTATTAAGAAATTGGAGTATTTTATAAAAATATTGTGAAGTCTTTTTTAATAAAGATATCAATATATATTTTAATATAATGTATATTCTTTATGATTATTCATATTTAAATCCCCAATTTTCAAAAGACTCCCATGAATTTCAATTACGAAATATAATTCGAGCGGATAGCAAAAATTATATACATGTTGGGTGACCAAATTTTGTTGATATTTTTTACGAGAAGCTTTTATATTATTACTAGAAAAAGACCCGTCATATATGACGGGTGAGCTTAATTTTTGTCTTTGAACGTTTCTGCTTTTATTTTTAACTCGTAATTGTAATAATTTATTGCTTCGAATTCTTTGTTGATATAACAGGAGCCGCACATGTGATCAGCATATGACCATTGTAAAATTTGAGTGTGCCAGAGAAACCGTGATTCAGATGATAACAAAATTTTGGAAATTTATACAAACTAGATTATAGAAATATAATTAGTACATAAGTGATAGAAATCGACATTTATCAATTGAATTATTATGTTATTAATATTTTTAAGGAATCATCCTAATCGTCATTATTCGAAATCGGTGTTGATTTAACCATTTAAGGACTTGTACGGTTTTAAATCTATTTCGTCGGCTTTTGTATTGGTGCGTGCTATCCAAATTGACCACGTCCTTAAATGGATTCACTCCGCTTCCTCCGCAATTTCGCATTTTATTTTTTGATATTATTTTTTAAAAACGAAAATATCTACAAAATTGATTTTCAGCAATATAATTAATAAATAAGTGATAGAAATGGTCATTTATGAAATAAATTAGTATTTTATTAGTATTTTCATAAATATTTTCAAGACATTCCTTGAACGAATCATCCAAATCTTCATTATTCGAAATCAGTGAAAATTTAACCATTTAACGACTTGTTCGGTTTTCGATCGATTTCGTCGGCATCCGGGCGTCTTTCGGCGAAGGCGCTGTACCGACAAAATTGTATTGATTCGGGCTATTCAGATCGACCACGTCCCTGGATGAATTCACTCTGCTTCCTTCGTAATTTCACATTAAATAATGTGACCGACAAACAAACAAACAAACACACTTATTAGACAAATATTATATATATTAAAAAATTCATCACCAGAGAGAAGTGAGAAACTTCCCACAAAGAGAAGGATGAGACTTTTATTAGGTAACAAAAGGGCCACTTAAAACTTAACATTAATATCAAAGAATCTTTTCTGGTTCATCTGAATTTCCAGGTAAAATCGATGGAAAAAAAATTGTAAATATATAATATATAATAAATAATATATAAATATATAATAATAATCTAATTCAAATAATATTTTTATTATTTTTTTAAAATGTAATTTAATTTATTAATTAATAAAAAAATTGGAAATAAATTTTATCCAAATTTCCAAGTTAATCCTTTTAAGGACTGTCTTTTTTTCACCTGAGATATCTGTTAGAAAATCATAATTTTATATTGTTATCAGATTTTTTTGTTTTAATTCATAGTTTCAATGATTCGTTTAAATTGGTGAAACATTCGAGAGGATCAACTGGATGAATTTGCTTTGATATTTTCCAACGAAAATTAGTTTTTTTCATACATCATTTGTGAAATGAGAAACGAAAAAAAACAATTATTTATATATTTTTTTATTTATTTTTAATAAATAAACGAAAAAACACAAATATTAAATTAATTTTTTGATAAGAAAATAAAATCTATTAAATGTTTTGATAATTAATTAATAATTAAATAACTATTAATCTAATTGACTTTTTGGAATGTTAATCAATAAACTTTTTGGGCTAAATATTTTATTTATGTTTTTTTCTTCTATTTGATCCATAAATGAATTATATTTATTGTAAATATTTAATCAAATTTTGCTTTGAGAATTTTAGAAAAAAATGTTTTTTGGATTAGAAATTTTTTTCTGACGCCAAAGACCGAACGGTTTGGTTGATGAAGTCAGAGGAGACTGTCGTCTTAATGGGTTCATATGGAGTCTAGTTTCCTTAATCTGGTTTTTATTCTATTTTATCAGAATATTGGTAGGTAATTTTATATTTAACTTTTCTGAAAATGGTCAACTTATAAATGAAGAAAAACATATGCGATTTTGGACATGGTTGACTTAATGAGATTCAGATTTTTGGATGAGAAGTATTAAACATTGGTCGATGAATATGAGCGAAAGCGCTATAACGGATTGTCATAAATAAAGGTGATCCAAATTGTGATTGTAATAAACGTTGTAACAAATATGTGAGTTCATTTAACATGGTGACTTCACACCACGTGATTCCGATCATCAACATTCCAGAAACATTTGATGGATCTGAGCACAAATATCAAGAATTCTTGATATGTTTAAACAGGTATTCAAAGATTATCGGATTATCAGAAAAGAGGAAAATCCTATTGGTAACAAGCTATTTAATTCTAGATGCAATTTTGAATACCGAGAAAGCATCAGGAAGTACTTGCAAAAATAAACTGCGAGTGGATTTTTAAAAAGAAAAATCTTTTTTGGATTTGATGAAAAGTTTCATAGAGTTAAGAATGGGTTTCGGTGACCCGTCAATTGCATTCCGCAAAGCAAATGAGAAAATCAAAAAAACTAGTAGAGAAAAGGTCTGGGAAGAAGAAATTATGAAAGTCAGAAAAATTATTTATCATGAGGAAAGATACGTTAAGTATCCAAACGTTAAGTGTAGCCTCTGTCAAAGAAGAGGACATCTTCGAACACAATGTTATATAAACTCAAATAGGTTTAAAGGATGTAACCAACGGAGATTGGAAAATAATAGAAATCGTTGGAATGACAGGAGAGATTATTCTAATCAAAGACATAGAAAACGTCTCTCATTTATGAATATGAAACAACATTTAGAGTAGTTAAAAGACAAGGATAGTGAAATGGATAGGAAATCGGTAATATCTGATAGAAGAGAAGAGATTATTCTCGAGATATTAAAGTTTAAGATAAATTATAAAGAATTGGAAGGACGTCCAAGTGTAGAATTTTACGTGAAAGAAAATTTCATTGTCTTATGGATTATGTTACATTTTAGCTATAGAAACACTTGTATTGCAATGGGGAATTGGAATACTAATACTTCCTTCTGATATATCATATTGTATGATTTTGCTGTTCCTATTCTGAGATTAATCGATATATGTAGTTGTATTAACAGGGTGTCCCACAGGGTATAGGGTCTATATATTGTATATTGACTAATAAAACATTTTAAAAAATAGAGTCATATAACAAATTACGTAACAAAGTTTTTCAAAAGATTTTGGAAAAACAAGGTAAATAATGACTCATTTTATAGATTATTCAATTTTAATCAACTTTTTTGAAGTAAACATATGCCCTAAAATGAACAGTACCAAAGTTATTCAATAAATTATAAGTTTCAAAAATTTTGATTTATCGATATTTAAATTAATTTCATCGATTAAAACAATAAATCCATCAATTTGTAATTAAATTTTGATCCCTAGAATCCATATTGTTTATTTAAAGTGTGTTTTATTTGCGAAAGTGCTCACGTTTCATCTTTATTCAGCGAAAATGAACCGATATTCTACAGTACAGCGATGTTGTATGGTTTTATTTTATTGGGATACGAATTCACCATCAGAAGCGGTTAAATTATTCAAGAAAAAGTTTGTAAATCACCACAATATAGATCCAAAGACAATTAAAACTATAGTAAAGGTATTTAAAATGAATTAAACTATTTTTATCATTATTTTAGAGTATTTGATAAATTTATGACGACTGATAGCATAATGGACGATAAAGAAGAGATGGAAACGAAGAAAAATGCGGTTATTGTCGAAGAAAATGTTAAAAAGTTGAGGAATTGATCAAGCAAAGCCCATCGACATCGATTAGAAGGGCAAGCAAGCAACTGGACATCAACAAATTATTGGTACAAAGAATTATCAAGAATGAATTGTCGTTATTTCCATACAAGATTCAAACTAATCAACCCATAAATCAACTTTCTGGTGAAAGACGTTTGGAATTTGCAAATCAAATGTTGACAATGGCAGAAAATAACGATATTGATTTCGGAAAGATTTTGTTTTCAACTGAAGCGCACTTTCAAATGGAAGGATACGTTAATAAGCGAAATTGTAGAATTTGTGGACCAAAAAATCCACATTATTCCATTATTAAACGCTTGCATCCGAAAAGATTAATTGTCTGGTGTGGTATATCTTCAGAAATGATTATTGGACCAGTAGTCTTTTCTGAAAATATTAAATTAACAGTTTATTTAAACATTCTTCAAGAACAAGTAGTACCTAATTTGTATGGGTTGGGAAAATAAGAGATTTTTATTTCATGCAAGATGGTGCTGGACCGCATAGAACCTGGGAAGTATTTGATTATCTTTCAGAACCTTTCAACGGTCGAATAATTGGATTGGATTCTGCATAATAACTAATTAAATATTTTCAACAGAGAGGAAAGGAGACTTGTTTCGATATTAATGGACGGATTAAGTGATTTAATCAATTTGATTAGTAACTCTTTCCCAATAATTTTTAAAATTACTGCACAATATTTTAAAATAAGTTGTTTTCACTTCCGATCTACAAATAAATTACCCAATCGTTCATACTCCTGAATCAGTTTACAGAGATGACGAGACGTCTCTCCAGTGATTGTGGCGTTGCACACATTACACGAAAATTGATAAACCAGATTGGAACATAAGCTCAAAAGAATTTGAGATTTATTGCTGAACATACTTTGAATTTTATAAGAGTTAGAAATGATTTTTTTAATGAGTGCAACGCTACATACATTGAAGAGATGTCTCGTCATCTCTGTAAACGGATCCAGGAGCATGCACGATTGGGTAATTGGAGTAATATTGCTGGACATATGAAGGGTTGTAGATCGGAGATGAAAACAAATAATTTATAAATATTGTGCAGTAATTTTTAAAATTATTGGGAAAGATTTACTTGTGAGACATTATTGATTAAATCACTTAATCCGTCCATTAATGTCCAAAAAGTCTCTCTTCCAATTTGTTGAAAATATTTAATTAGTTATTACGCAGGATGTTTGCGTAATCAACAATTTGCTATATATAAGACAGCGAAATTGTTATTAATTCAACCGAAAGATTTATATTTTTTATTTATTCACTAATTCATACTTTTTACAAAGGGATTAATATCATAAAAAATAATTATTATAATTGTTTTGGCTTTTTCTGAGAATGTTTTTCGATGATTTTATGCGGATGAAAATTAAAAGAAATATTTTTTTAGAAATTTTTTTTCTTGGAAAATTTTTAATCAATCGAATTTGGCTGAAACAAATTTCTATGGCATAAAATAACAATAAAAGCTTACAGGATATAGAAAAAAAACAAATAATTACATTCCATTCAATCTTGATTGATAAATAAATAAATTTGTCAATATTTTCTAACTTGAAAAAAATTTAAAAAAAAACCTTTTTTCATTATTTTTTTTGATTTTTTCTCATATAAATAATAAACTTATTTGAACTTTTAAAACTCATAAAATATTGAAAAAAAGAAAAAAAATAATATTTCTATACATTCTTTTGTTTTAATTTCATTAAATTTGTTTGAAATTTTCTCTTATAAATATTTACAGAAACGATTTATTTCGATCAAATTTAACAGAGTAAATCGAACCATTTTGACAACTAAAACAAACAAATTTAAGTAAACAATTTTAATTAGTTTTAATAAATTCTAATAACTTCTGAACAAAATCCGTACACTTTTTTTTCTTTATCGTTCTGTTGATCAATTTATACAACATTTACTTTTTTTATTTACATTTATTCTTTCATTAACATTGATGTATCATATTCTTTATTTTCTTTCCAGCAATTTGCATTCGTAATTTAAGAAGGATAATATACTGTGTTAGGACTTGAGAAATGTTATTAAAAACTTTTGAAAGAATGTAAAATTAAATATGACAATTGTTTGTGTCGATTTTAATTTTCTTGACCCTTTGACGGCTATTTCTCTCTCCTTGAAATCGTGGAGCAACAACTTCCATCATAAATTGTGGCCCTTTCCCTTCCTGCGGTATTGCTCGCAAGATATGTATTATTTTTCGCCGAATTAAACAGAACTTTCATTTTATCTTTGAAGGCAAAGTATAACGCCTGCGTCGGGAAATGCCGGATGCAATTTGCCAGATTTCCTCTCCAAAATGGAACTAAACCATTTTGAAATGAGACAATTCGATCACCCCGTTGTAGGATCGGTCGATGACCCTTGTCTAAACATTTCCCCTTGGTTATGAACCAACAATTTAATGCGTTCTACTGGAAAAAAAGTTATTTTTGAAAATAATCAAATTTTAATTGTAGAGTAAAAAACTTAATGAATTATAATATTGATCAAGAACCCAATAGTAATAATTAGAGAATGATAACAAAGATTTTTAAATTAATAAAATTTCACGAAATGATTAACTATTTGATAATGTTTGCGCAATTTGAAATTGATAAAATTTATTAACGGTAAAAATTTATAAAATTAAAATCAAATCAAATATTAATATTAAAAGTATTTTTATTTAAACCTGTTTAAGATTTATTAAATAAATAGTTTCTCGAAAACAAAAAAGTTTGTTTAAACATTAGTGTTAATCACATTTCTTTGAAAACATTGTAATACATTAAAATTTATAATTGATGATGGAATTAATTTTTAATAATAATTCTTAAAATGTTCAAAAAATACTATTTAGCCAGTACGCCTCCCTCCCGCGGTAACCCGCATACGCCCCTCAGGAGCCAAAGGAGCCGAGTCCGTGTTTCATCGGGTTTCACCACTCAACTGACAGTGGGCGTTGTCTGAAGACATTTCCACGTCCCGCTCGGATAGCAATGCCTTTTAAAGGGGTGGATAGGATGCCCAGACCCCCGTGCTATGTTAGTCAGCACCCCAACAAGGCAAGCTTCGAACACTTTAGCCTAGAGCATGCTCTAGTTTCCCAGGGACACCACGTGGATGTATGTCCGCCTGTAAGGAATATTTTATATTTCGTTCGTTGAATTTGAAAATGTGTTTCTCCAACCCAGATAGAAAATTGGTATTTTCGATGTTCGTGATGAGTAATCATTAAGGTAATAAAAATTTCAACTATTTCAAGGAATTTAATTATATTGTTTCAATTGGAAATCTTTGTTCGAATAACTATTTTAAAACGATTAATTTTAAAATCTTATCAATTTAGGTTTATATCATTTGATTAAAGCTTTGTTTAGAATTGTCCTATAGACAATGAGAATTGAAATGTAATTAGAGTAGTCAATGGTGATGAATTAAGAGACGTTAATTAAAAAAGATTTTTAACTTATAAATTGAAGTGGTTATAATTCATATAGGTCTTTGAAATATATACATAAAATAAAGTAAATTACTAAATAAACGAATAATAACAATGAAACGCAAACAAAAAAGGAATAAAAATCACTTAAGAGCAAACCTTTTGTCAGTGGAATTTAACTAAAATCGAAAAGGAATATATTTTGCTTTGCTTTTATAATTTCTGGGGAAGAAACTGCAAACTGCGAGTAAATAATAATAAGTTTAAGGAAAGAGAATGTTTGGAAGAATGTGTAGAATCCCGAGACAATTAGCTTGAGAATAAAAGAACAATGCAAAACAGTGTCAACAATCTTCAATTCAAAGCAAATAGTTTTATTTTATGGGTTGTTTTTTACTTTTATATTAAAATTTCCGATGCCCATATTTATTTTGATTGCAATAATTAACGCAATCTTGAATATTTAAATATTAATACCAAAAAAAGTGTTTCAAAACTAACTCTAACAGTCCCTAAATGGCCTTTGTGTGACTTGAATATATTTACCAATAGAATCTACCAACATTACTTATGTTACTGTTCTCTGGTAGTTACCAATGTAGCTAAAAGTGAACATGGACAAATCTTGTTCTCTTTGTATATTGCAATGTAGCGAAATTCATTTGGCATAATTTAATGAGCAATTATGGTGAGGCTGAAAGCTTTTTTTACCGTTTCGAATACTGAATCCATTGACGCAAGTATGATGAGTTGTTCTCGTCATTTTAAGGGTCCGGTGCCATTTTCATGGATAAGAATATAATATCCCGTATTTTCTGCTTTCTTAGCGGTCGAATAGTGAATATTCCCCAGGAGACTCATGGAATGCAGGGGCATATATGTAGAAAACAAAAAGACTGACACTCAGCCACAAGAACATACGAAATCATCCCTGCAATAGTAATTGTAAACAAGGATAATTTTTTTTTAATATAAATATATAAAAACTTTATGTTTTGGTCAAGATCAGTAGAAAAATATTACATTAAATTATATAAATATTTTATGGTTAAACGTTTCTTTCTGTTAAAGAATTTAAAATTTTATAAAAATAAATTATAACAAAACAATTTTAAATAAATAAAATTTTGTTATCACAATTAAATGAAAAAAATCAAAACAAAAATCCGATTTAATAAATTCATAAAATGGGTGTTGACTCCGATATTGGATTTCTTGAAAAAAAATTAATATTAAAAGATAAAAGAATATCAAAAAAACAAGAAAAAAAGACTAATTGGATTTTTATTAATAAATCTAAAGAGAGTTATTTATTTATTTATTTTCGGAAGAAATTATTACTTTTAGTTTTATAGCAAATATAAATACATTTAAGAAATAGCAATAAATATTTCTTTCATTTTTATTACATATAAAAATATTAATTTTAAATTTTTATAAGTTTTGGAATTTAATAAAAAAATTCAGAAATATTTTTTCAATTGTTCTGTATTAAAATAAAATATAAGATAATTGTTTTTGACATTTTTTATACTTTAAAATTAAAAAAATACAAACATTATTATTTAAACATTTATTTCCAATACATGAGTGTTAAGAGCGCTCACTTTTTGTGGGTTACCTGTTAAACTGGTAATATGTGTTAAGCTAGTCGGACATATCTCCACGCGGTGTCCCTGGGAAACTAGAGTTCTCTTCTCTAGGCTAAAGTGTCCGAAGCTTGTCTTGTTGGGGTGCTGAACAACATAGTATGGAGGGCAAGGGCTGGCAATCCACCTCCGTAAAAGACATGCTATTTTGAGCGGGTTTATGATAACGCTTAACGGTGGGGCCCGTAATCAGTTGAGGGTAGGTGAGTTTGGTAACACGACGATACAACCGACTCAAATCCTTATAAGTTCTATGAGCTATTAACCCAGGTAAGCGCCGCACGAGCAATCATGTACAGCCAATGGGGGAGGAGGCTTACTTTGTGTGAGAAATATTTTAAATTGTGTATGGATGAGATGTGTTTATTTGAGTGTGCTGAAATCGGAATTGTGATTCACCAACCCAGTTGGAAAGTTGGTACTTTATTGTATTTGCGATAACTGATAATTCAAATAGAATATACATTTTTTAAATAAATGAAAATTTAACAATCCGATAAAATTTAAATTTAAAAAGTGATTATATATGGTAATTTATAATATGAGTATTTTTTCACAAATTCAAATAAATTTGTTGCATGTTTTAATTGAAGTCATTTTAGAGATTTGAATAAATTTTAATGAAGAATTAGGAAATTTGTACGAAACAACCCTAATTAGAACAATGATAAATGGTGAAAGAACTGCTGAGAGTTGTGTAAAGCACGTTAATGGAGGATTTGATAAAGACCGTAAACTTCGAGAGATCTGGAGAATCAGTGGAGGAATTCTTCGTCAAAGCAAAAAAGGTTGGCTGCAAAATTTATGAAACAAGAATGGACAGAAGCGAAGTAGAGAAATGCCTTCTGATTCACGGATGGAGAGATAACGATTTGAAGAAGGAGATTAAATTTAGAGAAGTAGAAGAAATAATAGAAGTGTAGAATGTCATTAAAAAGGTGGACGAAGTCCGGAAAATGGAAAAACCGGTGTATTCAATACGATCAACATATAGAGAAGCAGTCAAGAAAGGAACAGTAGCAACAAATATCGAGAGACGAGTTTCAGGGTAGAGTAACATGACATGCTGGAATTGTAAAGAAAGAGGGCATAAAAGTATTGAATTCAAAAGAAAAAGGAAAATCACCTTCTATGTATATGGAGAAGAAGTGCATGTGCAACGGGAATGCAGAAATGTAAGATGCGGACGGTATAACAATCCAGGACATAGAGCTGATAAATGTTACAAGAATTTGAAGAAACGATATCCATGGCAAACAGAATATCGAGGGAGAGTCCAAGGAAAAATTAAAAAATTCGCGGATGCAGACTGGAGAAGCTCAGAAAACCGGGACTCAGACGACTACAGAAGAGGATTCAAAAGAGGAAGGCAGATCGCAATGATAGAGAAGGAAGAATACGGAGAAGAGCGAGAACATATAGAAAAAAAAATGAATCGTGCCGATACGACGAGGAACCGATCTTAGCATTGGAGTATGTTTTCATTAGTTTAAAAATCGATTTGTTTGAACAAGTAAAGATATAAAAACAAACCGATTTTTACTTATTATAAGCAAGTCAGAGAATAACTCGCAATGTAAATCTTTAGAATAAGCGTGTATCGAATGAAAACAAATAACAATTTTGAACGAATCACGATAAAAAAAAACAATTGTAACCTTGTTTCTTTTGAATTCGTTTATCGAAATGACTATGATTCAGTGTGATAAAGTGAAACCAGCTAATACCAGAATAAATATTTAGCCGAAAATGCGGATGTATTGTAGACGAAGAGTACTCGAGAAAATTTTCTCTTTATATGACGCCTTTCTATTTTCTTTGATTAACAAGGATCTTCTCTAGATGATCGTCGAGTTCTTTTTTTGACGAAAGTTAATCGGATATATTGATACTATTTTTTTCGTTTTCAGTCTTGCAATAGTAAATTGGCAGCAAAATAATAAATCTCATGAATTTGAAATTGTGGTCGATTAATCGATTACAATTCAAATTCATAATATTGCCTGTGGCAATATTGTTGAATTCACTGCTGTCAAAAAAATAAAATCTCAAAAAAATGGGGACAAACAAAAAAAAAATAATTCCAAAAAAAAACTCAAAGTCCAATTGATAAATATTCTGCTGTCTACGTCAATGATTTCTTGAAAGGACCAAAACGATATTTCCAAGCTTTCTTTCTCGACAAATCTCAATCGAACATCCCAACTGAACTTTTCAAAAATCGAAAAAATATCGACTGATTCCTTTAGCGAAATATTACGAGACGAGATTTGTGTCATGTCGCATCGATTGATGTTGGCTCCTAACTGCCGAATTGATATCAGTCAACAGTGTCACAGACGAATGAGTCTTTTTATATAAATATTTTATGACGTTGTTCGAAGCATAAATTATTATTAATTTCTTCTTTTTTAAATTGTCTTGACTTCTTCTTTTTTGACGTAAACCAAATAAAATAATTTCGAAAACGCAAAAATATACATTCCTCTTTTTTACAATAAATCCACAATATATATATATATATATATATATATATAACCAAATAGTAAAAAGAACACACAAACGAACGATCAATTCACACTGTAAAGTGATTGTGGGTTATACAATTAGCATGAACCAGATCATAAAAATTATATATATAGTAGTAGTAATATAAATAATATAAATAAATTAAATAATAAAGTTGATATCAATATTATAAATGCTAAAATTAAAAAGAAATAATCAAAAAGAGCAGAGTGAGTCAAAATCCCATCAGGAACCAAAAGTTAGTCAGAAAGTCGTGAAATTTATAAAAAAAGGAATCATGTGGTGATAGAGAATTGCTGATAATTAATAATTGTGATAATGTTCCAATTACATACGATAAATTACTGGGCCGACCGAGTGTCAAAGTTAGAATAGAAAACATAGAAAACAAGGAACAAGTTAAATTTAAAAAATCCAAAAACGTATATTTCCCATATCAAAAAAATTAAAATTCTTTTTCTTAATTCGAAAAAAAAGATTGTTTTATATTTTGTTATATTTAGAAACAGTCACAAATACTTTATCCATTTACAATGAACAATCTTCTACTGGGTAATTAAATGGGAGAAAAACTAAATTTAGAAATAAATGTATAAAAATTATTCCTTTGATTATATATAATTACTTCATTGAGACTAGTTTTCTAGAAATTGATACAGAAATTTTAATAAAAAATCTAGTTACATTATTATCAGTAAATATATTTCAAATATTATATTATTTATAAAATTTTCATCTTTCGGACTCAAAATTTTCATTTGTCTCCCAAAAGAAAGAAGAATCATTTCTTGCAGTAAGTATTACATAAACTTTGGAATAGAACGAGATCAAGGTGATAAATTCAAAAATGAATTCAATTTTGAACTCATAATATCGACTTACTGTAATACATTACAAGACACCGCCTATATTTCTTTACGAATGTGACGTTTTTTTTTATTTGTACCACTTTTTTATACTTGCTTTTCTTTTTTATTTGGTACGTGTGTTAATGAATGCTGAGGCAGCATTTGTTTATTTCTTTCTTTAGTTTTTGTTTTGGGTTGTTGTCGACATTTATTTTTATATTTTTTTTAATTTACACTGTGTCATATTTAACATCCTTGAAGAATTTAAATAAAAGATTATCATTACTTATCGAGTAATTTTAAGAAATTATAATCGAACGTTTAAAGCAAAGATAAAAAAAAGAAAAAATATATTTAAATTAAATCTCCACTAAAGAAAGCCAATTATCAATCCTATTCAAAATACCAATTCCTTGCCGAAATCCGAAAATGAAATATCGTCATTAAAATTTTTGATTTTGAATTTAAATGTTTAAATCAATGACAAAATCAAAAATATCATAACAACAGAAATTGATTCGTTCTTAGCAGATTATTTACGAAAATTTCATTTCCTTGTCTAACTTTAGACCAATTTCCGTTATATTTCGTCTGTTGGGATAATTACCGACTTTTGGCCAATATTTTGAATATCCACTCGAGCTGACATGTTACGTGACATATCATATATATAATACCGTTGTGATAGACGTTCAAAGATTTCACTCCAGTGAATAATTGTTGTTAGAATTAAAAAGTTCATTGTTGAACGTTACTTTTGTTTATTTGCTGATCTTATATTCTTGAGATCATTATAAACAGGTTTCACAAACAATATTTAGTTTGGTCAACCTGTTTATCTCTGTTTTTTATAGTGAAAAATAACTGATTCGTTCTTTGGAGACTGAGGGACAAATCCTTTATTTTTTACACTTACTAATAGCTAAACGAAAAGGCAATTGATAATATACCACATTGGTGGACAGTGAAGGTATTTACAAATGTTTTCCGTTCACTCTCGGAGGTCACCACTGCAAATATTTATTACTTATAGTAAACGTTCATTTCAATTGTATGTATTAGATATACTTTATTAAACCTACATTTTTGAGTAATTAATTTATTTATATTTTTATGAAATAAAGTTTGTGATCAAATTTTATTCAACTACTATACTATTTGATTAAATAATTAATATGTTTAATAATTTCAGCAATTATTATTAGTGTAAATTATTACTATCGATTTTCTTTGAAAATAGAAAAAAATGATTATAGGTCAAAACAGTCTAGGTTAAAAATACCCGGTCAAAACTACCTAGGTCAAACTGCGTAGGTCGAATTGTGCCTAGGTCAAAACTGCATTGTTTATAAATTTTTATAAATTTTTTTGTTAGATTATTTAATTTCTCACAAAATATATTTATATATCACAAAAATAAATCAAAAACACAAACAATCCAAATAATTTAACAATTTTATTTTATAAGACAATCATCAGCAATAAATAAAGAAAATTTTCAAATAACCAAAAAAGAATGAATAAACACTTTATATAAAAGTTTTAATATAAAAACTTTATATTATGAGGACGACAAATATGCAATTGCTCTTAGAAATGTAAGTCTGTCAGTCTGTTGATATGATCCTAACACACACTGAACCCTGTTACGAAGATTTTTATAACGTTTTTCAGAAATATTTCGAACTCCATTAGCAGCTTGAAGGAAAGACGAAAGTTTCAGAATACTATCGCTTTTCAATTTTATAAAAAAGCAATACTGAATTGATTTTTCTAATTCTCTGAGAAATGATTTCATTATTATTAGATTAATACATTTTTCTGATAAAATAATTATTTTAAAATATCTATAAACAAGGCAGTTTTGATCTAGGTGCAATTAGACGTAGGCAATTTTAATCAATGCAGTTTTGATGTGTACCAAAAAAATATGGTAGCAAAAAAAATATGATTATGATTTTGAGGAATATTTGGAATGTTTGATGTTTTGTGCTTGAATAATGTATGTTGATTACCCGGATGGTTGATTAATATTTTAATTCTTGTTGTTTGAAAATAGGTAATGTTTAAATTTATTTCTAATTTAATTGTAAAAATAATTGTAAAATTTTAAATAAGTTTATTAATTTATTTATAACTTTTTACCAAATTTTACAATAAGTTGAATTAATATTTTTTTAAAAAGCTTATGCAAGAAATAAATTAATAATTCTTAATAAGAAATTTAAAAAATAATGGCAAAATTTTATAATTAAGAACGCAATAAAAATCAAATTTTATTGTCGCAATATATTTTGGTGGATTTTCCACCATCTTCAGGCTTAATTAACAACAATTTTGCTGTCTTATATATAGCAAATTGATGATTATGCAAACATCTTATGTAATAACTAATTAAATATTTTCAACAAATTGGAAGAGAGACTTGTTTGGACATTAATGGACGATTAAGTGATTTAATCAATAATGCCTCACAAGTAACTCTTTCCCAATAATTTTAAAAATTACTGCACAATATTTTAAAATTAATTGTTTTCACCTCCGACTTACAACCCTTCATATGTCCAGCAATATTACTCCCATTACCCAATCGTCCATGCTCCTGAATCAGTTTACAGAGATGACGATACGTCTCTCCAATGTATGTAGCGTTGCACCCATTACACGAAAATTGATAAACCAGATTGGAACATAAACTCGAAGGAGTACGAGATTTATTGCTGAATTTACTTTGAATTTTGTAAGATTTAGAAATGATTTTTAAATTCAAATTTTTACTATCGATTGATTTTAAAACAGGCGATTTAAATTTTTTGTAACCTTCTGAAAAAAATAAAATATTGTGCAGTAATTTTAATAATTATTGGGAAAGAGTTACTTGTGAGGCATTATTGATTAAATCACTTAATCCGTCCATTAATTTACAAACCAGTCTCTCTTCCAATTTGTTGAAAATATTTAATTAGTTATTACGCAAGATGTTTGCATAATCATCAATTTGCTATACATAAGACAGCGAAATTGTTGTTAATTCAGCCTGAAGATGGTGGAAAATCCACCGAAATATATTGCGACAATAAAATTTGATTTTAATGGCATTTTAATATTAAATTAATGTTCAATTTTTTCGAAGGTTAGACATAATCATGTTAGAGAGGAACAGAATAACGGATTTGTGATTCAATATAGACCACCCTCCATCTGTCCATCATAACTTAAGCATCTTTTGATGAACATAAAAGTAGTATGAAGTTCCTTTCACCATACACAAACATTCTGAATATTTCAGAATTTAGATGAAAAGATCGATATAATATCTCATAAAATTTCGATTATGTAATTTTAGGAATTGTTTCATATAAAACTTGTATGGCGCAAAGAGGAACTGTTTGGAAGGGTCGTGTTAACTTAGAGCCTACAAGGGGAAATTATAATTATTAAAAAGCTAAAATTAAAAATATTCAACCAGTAAAGATGGTCTAATAAATTTCAAATTAAAAATTGTATAACACGAGATTCCCAGTCACAGTTCCTATCGTCCCTCCTTTCGAACACGACACGTGTTATATCTGCTTTCAAAGAGAATGAAATACAAATTCAACAGTATAACATATATGTTCTATTTTTAAAATTGAATGTAACAAAAAAAGTTTTATTTTATCAATTAAACTAGAATTAAAAATGATAAGGTTTTATTAAAAAATTCTAATTCACCAAATAAGTTTCCATAACTTTCAAACAGTACGTGAAATAAACAACAAAAAAAATGACATACACGTTTACAGTGATAAAAAATATTCATCCTTTATACTTTTAGCGTAACCCTAGACTGTTCACATTACGGTAAGAAAATAATGGTTGGAATTACAATCTTATAGAAAAACTGATCCTAACTGTTAAGAGCACCGACACAATTACTATGCAAACATTTATTGTTATTACATTTAGAGTCATCACAATTCTCGGAAGTTCTTTCATCATTCGTCATAGTTCTAATTTGTGTATTTTTTGATTTTTAATAATGATTATTCGAACAAATTTTCTAACGTTTATTATTATTTTTTTAACTTTAAAATATTTCATAATAAAATAATTAAACTAATTTTAAAGTTATTCAAACTTCTAAGATGTCATTAATTAAAATATTAAACATGCTTATTTTATTTTTGTTATAAATATAAATCACGTTTGAATGATCATTAAAAACAAATACAATAAATCACCAATTTTCCAACTGGGTGAGAGAATCACAATTCCAATTTCAGCACACTCAAATAAACACACTTCATCGACACACAATTTAAAATATTCCTCATACTTACAAACTCCTTAACAAAAAATATTGGAAAAATAAATATTTTTTCAATACGATCAAGCCTCATCAATGAAGATCGTCTTCATGAACCAATCACATCAACGTTTAGTAAAAGGTGAATTATTCTTGTGTAGGTTAAAATAATAGTAAAACGTTTGAGAAGACCGCCATATGAGTACAGTTGCAAAAGATTGGAGCCGGTTCTGTCCAAAGTTTTTACCATGATGGATGGAATTTGTGATTTAGTATCACCTGGTAAAGCGATTGATAAGAAGCATTGGGACAAAATGTCCACAAACTTTAAATTGGTTCGAAGTATATCCTTCTTAATAATTTTTGTAGCAGATATACTTCGCATAAAAACGCTCATTTGGTAATTTTCGGTAAGCAGAACCAGTGATATAGGATGGAAAAAACGCCCTGAAAATAATCCTTTCAGAATTTAGTAGAAATTTAACTTATTTCGGAAACCAATAAAACAATTTGAAAGAATGAAATTATTTTATTCACAATTATTTATAAAATTTTAAAAATTATTTCTTAAAATATAAAAATGTAAAATTTTATAATTTTCGATTTTGATTGAAAAACAAAAATATTTTACTATAATTAAATTTATTAACAAATTTAATATTTATATAATAAAAGAAAAATAATTATACATAAATCTAATAAATATTTATCATTTAAATATCATTTTCTTTTATTATTCTATAATTAAAATTCCAGAAATATTAATTGAAAAAAGCTTTTTCCTGTTTCTATTATGAAGTTTTCTGAGTATTAATTTTTTGTTTAAATCAAAGAAATTTAGTAAAAAAAAACATTCTCCATTTGTAAGTTAAATACTCATTTCTCAGAAGATTAAAGAGAATATTAACTATAATTAATGTATAAACTATGAATTGTATTATTTTCAATAGGAGAAATAAAATTTATAAAAGAAAAATAAAACTCTGAAAAAAAATATTTTATAAAAATTTCTATATAATAAACACATTAGTATTTTTTTTATTTTTTTTGTAGTTTTTATATTTTTATTGATTATTTATTTAATAATGTAATTTTTTATTTTTTAATGAAATAATAATTATTTTCAAAGTTTTTGAACAATGAATTGATCGTATGATTATTAAGAGTTGAAATAAGGCTTCTACGTTACAATATGAGTGCTACTCTATTATCAAAATAATATAATAAATAATATTTAAATAAAATAATAATAATAACTAACAATTTGTTTGAACTCCAAGTGCTTGAATATTGTTATTTCTTATAATAAATACCATACTCCCTCTTTTCATTTTTCACTTATCTTATATTGACTATTTGAATGTCTATCTGTCTTCTTGTTTTGAATAAAGGCAGGCCTTGAAGATTAAGTCAAACCATATTGTCAAAGTCAAAGAAATATAAATGACAATTTAACATTAAGATTGGCGAACATTTATTAGTTACTAGAATCCTTGTATTAAATGTGACCGTTAGCATTGATTAATCTCTTACTGTATGTTTTTTCTATTTTAATAAGAAGAATATATGATATAAGAAAAGAGAAATAAAGAGATATGTATTTTTTATTTTTAAATAAATTATTTTTTCATGTAGAGAATCCAAAAACACATTTTAGTCCATATATGGTACGCTATGCAATTAGGGTAATAAAATTATGAAAAATTATTTTGGATCATTTATGATCCACTATGCGGTAAGGAGTTAATTGTTTCACTCTTCCATTTACTTCATAAACTATTTCTTGATTACTGTGCTTACTGTCGCTAATTTACTTCTTTAGTCCGTATTAGCAGCATCACAATTTAAATGTAAACATTTATTAACAACACAAACATTTTCAGTAGCAATTTCTGCAGGAAGCATCATTCTTGATTAATATGTTTTTGTAGCTATATTCAAATCTTTAAATCAAATGATGAAATAAGAATAATAGTAACTTTTAATTTCTACAAAACTTAATTGGATAAAAATGCATAAAGTAATTTTTAAAATAAACATTAGTTTTTAAAATATATTAAATTCGATAATTTAAATCGTTTACTAAAAATATTATGAAAATTTATAATTATAAAACTTTTAATTAATTAGTATTTAAACATTAATATCATTAAATTAATTTCATTAGATTCAAATAATTAATCAATAACATATCAATCCCATCTGAGTAGGAGAGTCACAGATCTAAACAGCATACAAACAACAAACTTATAACATTCCGAATTTTCTCTCACAGTCCATATGTTGCAATTTTTAATTTACTTTAAATTGTTTTTAGTATTTTTTTGGTATTTTTAGTACTGTTTTTGGAGGTGTACAAAGGTAATTACCATTTTAAGTAACGATAATGTATGGACACCTTTCCCACTTATCAGTTTTTAGTCATTTTTATATGGCAAGTGTCTGTATTTAATGTGAGTATTTTGGAATCGCTTTATACTTACTCACACAGTTTGTCTGTTTATTTGCTTTGAATCCTTTAGTCATCACATCTCCCACTTTATATAAGCTTATAAAGCTGAAATTTTGAAAACTTTTTCATTATGATTATATTGTAATTATTCATACAAACATTCAGTAATAAATCGATAATTATATCCACAATGATTGAAAAACACAAAAATCTAAAATAAAATGAATAAATAACAAGAAAACTTAAGTCAACATCATAATAAGTTGATGGATGATAATTATTCGTGTTAAAATACAGACTCATGAAATAGAAGCGTGACTTTAAAATAGTATTTTATATTAACTTATTTCTGTCTTCTTGAAAAATATGAAAATATTTATTATTAAATATATTTATTAACACTGAAAATAATAATGAATTAATCTTTTAATTTGACGGTACTGTTCCATTTAGTCAATTAACCGAAACAAAATCTAAACCCGATAAATTTCCTGAATTCATAATTTATAGCCGATATTAAAAAATTAAAGAAATGTGTACAGAAAGACTACAAAACAATATTAAAACTACAAAAGAATTTCCTTAGTTATATTCTTACAAATGAACTTGAAAGTCGAGGGAAAAGTTATGATCTCGGTAAATTAAAAAAGTTTCTCTTGATTTTCTACAGCCAATTTAACTTTCGTAATTGAAATTTCCGGAAAAATGAAGAAAAAACCAAAAACTCGATAGTTTCTGTATCATAGAAATAATTTATTTTGTTCCGCGTCAGTAGTAAGAAATTTTGACAACAATCTCTTTTTACTTTTCAATTAATTTTAATTTTATAATTAATCAATGACTATATATAATTCATAGTTATTTTCAAGGAAAATATTAAAATTAAGTGTCGAATAATTATTTTTCTTAATTGTAGAATAATTATGTTAATAATTGTGAATAAATATAAATGTGTTTTAATATGTGAATTGTTTAAATATTCGTAAGTGTAAATAACTTATGTGTAATTAAAATAAAGTTGTTTGTGACTGAATTTTCTTATTACAACATTAAGATACACCTGTACCATATTCTAAGGATTATATGGCACTTTAAAATTGTTATATCAACCTAGCGGAAATAAAGTATTCCACAATGAGCAAGTGTTTTCTACTGTCTATTTAATCACTGTACCCATTTCTTATGATATTATTGAAACTGCAAATATTTTTGGTATTATTAGGTGTATAACTTAGTTTTTTGGATTTTTTTGCAGAACAGACAAGTTTATTTATATGACATAATAAGTTTTATTCTAATCAAAATAATTTACATCGTTAATTATGACTTTCGACCATCTTTCAGGCAAATTATGAATTTCATCGAAAAAATGTTTTGGTCTTTTGATGCGATCCATTGTTCCAGCCATTTTTTATATGTTCCTGGTTTCTGAAGTGCTGGTCCCGATGAGCGCTTTGCATTGATCGGAACAGATGATAATCTGATGAGGCACAATCTGGTGAATAGGTAGCATGCGGTAGAATTTCCCATTTAAGTGCTTCCAATGTGTTTCTTACTTGTTTTGCGACATGTGGCCGAGCATTGTCATGGGGCAAAATCACTGTGCAATGTTTGTTCGCTGGAATAGGACGTTTTTCCTTCAATGCATCGTTCAATTTCATTAATTGTTGTTGATAACGTTCTGCATTAACAGTTTCATTCGAATTCAGCAGCTCATAGTACAGTACACCTTTCTTATCCCACCAAATGCACAACATAACCTTGCTTCCATGAATGTTTCTTTTTGCTGTTGACATGGACGGTTCGCCGGGATGAACCCACGATTTCTTGCGTTTAGAGTTAACATAATAAATCCATTTTTCCTCTCCAGTCACAATATAATGCAAAAACGACCATCTTCGTTGTCTTGTAAGTAATGAATTGAATATCAGTAATCGACTTTCATTGTTGGCTTGATTCAATTCATGTGGTATCCATTTTCCTTCTTTTTGAATCATTTTCATAGCATATAGACGTTTACTTATGGCTGCTTGAGTAACATTTAACTGTTTTGCAAGCTCTTTCTCTGTTTGAATAGAATCTTACTTCAGTAATGATTCCAAATCTTCATCTTCGAATCTTTTTGGTGGACCGGAACGCTCATTGTCACTTACTTCGAAATCTCCACTTTTGAAACGTTTATAACAGTTCTCGCAAGTCTGTTGAGTTGGTGCATGTTGACCATAAGTTTCTTCAAGAAGCCGAAAACTGTCTGCAGCTTTTTTTTGATTAAAGCAAAACAGTAGTGCTTCCCGCAAATGCTGTTTTGTTGGTATAAAAGTTGTCATGCTAAAACGTGATTAAAAATATGTTTATGACGCATTTAAGGTCAATGACTTACTTAATTTTAATGCCTCTATTTCAGCACTTTAAAAATCTGTACGTACGACTGTAAAATAATGCTTATTACAAAGGTTACACCATCTCTTAGAAAATCTAAAAAACTAAGTTATACACCTAATATTTGTATCAAAAATATGAAATATATTTCTGCATTGTATGCTGCTAATTTAAGTGTAATCTCACAAAATAATTAATATATACAATCATTAAATCTTAAATAAACTAGTAAATCAAAGAAATGATTTATAAAAACCATGCTTTATGTTAATGTAAAAATATATTTTATGATAATATATTTCGACGGTTTAACCATCACTGATATGTTTTTTTATTGCTTTAATATAAGAAATGAATGATTATGCAATCACTTACATAAGTCTAATCGAAAGCTCTTAACAAATTAGTTGAGAGTGCTGTTTGAACATTGATTTTTGCATCACATGATCTTATCAACAATGCTTCACATGACACTCTCTCCCAATAATTTTTAAAACGCTTGCACAAAATCTTAAAACCATTTATGCTCATATTACAGTTACACGTTTTATTCTCAGCAATATTACTCTTTCCCTTCCTTGACTGTGTTCTTGGACTCGTTTGCGGAGATGACTAGCAGTCTCTCCGATGTATGTGGCATTGCACCCATTACATGTATATTAATAAACAATGTCCGAACACAAGCCTAAAGGAGTATGTGATTTATTGCAAAACATATTCTCATGTTTAAATGATTGAGATATAATTTTTAAATTTAAAATGTTATTTGTTGATTTCAAGATCAAATTCTTGAGGTTTTTAAAACCCTCAGAGTAAGGTACGCGTAGAGTGTACCCAGGTGTAAAGCAGTTTTCAATGTTTAAACTATTAATTTGTTCACTATTAATTTTTTCTTTTTCAATTATTTTATATATAGTCTCACGAGTGAGTCTGTCTATGATGGACTAAGAGTAAACGTTTTTATTCAATAACTTACTCAATGTATCAATACTTTTAATAGATTTCGAAAACGTGGAAGAAAGAGACCAAGAGCGGTATAACAAACCTTTGATCATATTCATTTTATATTTAGACTCATAAAAACTGCTTATGGAGGTGTACAAACCAGTATCAGTTTTCTTTCGATATATTTCAGGGATGGTACTAATACAAATAAGTCTCTCAAAATTTGATGTACAAAATCAAAATTTAATCGATTCGGAGTCGATATTTCGGATCTACAATTCAAATTAGTTATTCAATCAAGCTGGATGAAATGAAAAATGATCGGTCGATTAAAAGTTGTGTCCAATTAATGTGTTCAATGTGTTGAATATCTACTTATCGTAACATAGTCAATTTTAACGTACGTCATTTAAGGGTTAGTTTTTAAGACTTATTTTTGCATCACTTATATTTACCAAAATCATTTTATAAGTGCTCCAAACAATATTTAATGGTCATAATTGACAGTACTGTAATATATTTGCTTATAATAGATATTTGTGTATTGATAATTGTAGGGGATTACAATCTTTTTTGAAATAAGAAAAGATCTTCGAAGTTCATTGAATTGTAAATAAACTTGAAGCATGGACTAGAATAAAATTGAACTGGTAAAAAGCAGTGGCTCTCTAAATATGGTCAAACAACATTTTCAATTGGGTCACTGAAAGACTTTACATAAAAACTTTGTTATTTGTATCAACTTCATCATTTAAGTGCTCTAACTGCAATCGAAAACAGAAATGACTAGCGTTTGGCAATGACTAAAAATGTTTATCATTAAATTAGTAGGGAATGCAAAAAAATTAAGTGTCACTCCCCTCATAAATTTTGTCTTTTATGTTCATTGAAACATGAGTGTGAGGAATATTTTAAATTTGGTATGTTGAGTTTTGTATTTGGAAATGTGTTTCTCCCACCCAGATGGAAAATTGGTATATTGGATGTTCACGATAAATAATTATTCGAGTATAATTTGCATTTTAAAGTACAGCATAAGATATTTAAAAAACTTTAAAAATATTAAATCGTTTCTAATTTTAATATTAAGAATTTAAATAAAGTAAATAACTTTTAACTAAGTTTTAAATTTAATAAATGTTCTTTCTTTAAATAAAATCATTTTTAAAATAAAATTAATATGAAGATAAAATTATTGCTAAAATTACAAAATTTGAACTTTAAAAATAAAATCTGAAAATAATGAAAAATTTGTTCGAATGAAAAAAAACATTAACTAAAATTTATCAATTTAGAACGATGTCGAATGACGAGAGTTTTCTGAGAGTTGTCCAAAAGACAATTCTGATTGTGTTGAAAATAAAAGTTTGAAAACCCATGTTGGTGTTCTTAATAATGAGTATTTAAATTAATTATTTGCATTTATCTACGTTGAAAACCATTGTTATAATTTAATAAACTACTGATTAGCTTCATTTAAATAGTTGAATATTACTTTTGAAAATGTTGTGAAATCAATTATCTTCTATATATTAAATATGGTTAGGGTCGGAAACTTCTTAGCCAAGAATTAAAGATTTTGGTGGGTCGACATAAAAAATTTTGACAACCCCTGGAAAAAAGAATGTAAAATTAATAATTACTATATTATTATTTAATATAAATAATTGATTTTTTAATTTTATAAATATTTGGTAAATACAAAAGTAAATTGTAAGTAGCGTTTCATTACTATCAAAAATTTATTTCTATCAACAATTCACATACTTAAACAAATTTGTTATTTCAATTATTTCACCCCAAAATTAATCTATTTAATTTTTTTGATTAAATTTTGAAAAAGAAAATAATTTCAATTCCTTCTTGAACGGCTGCAGCGCATAAGGAAAATAATTGTGAATAAATTGAAAAAAAAATTGGCAGATTATTAAAATCAAAATTCGAAAGCCAATTGAAAATATTTATTAATTTCGACGGTTTAACCGTCATCGTCAGAACAAAGGATTTTTCAAACGAAATTTACTTATATAGTGCAGTTAATGATTATGCAATCAATACGTAATCAGTACATCATTTAAACACTCTCAACAAAGTTGTAGAGAGTGCAGTTTGAACGTTAATTTTAGGATCCAAAGATCTTATATATAACGCTTCACATGTCACTCTCTCCCAATAATTTTTAAATTGCGTGCACAGAATTTTAAAGTGTTGTGAAGTTATATCTCCTTTACATTGTCTTCTATGTCCTACAATGTTACTTCCATTAACAATTTGCTAAATTTTAAACTTTAAAATAATTTGTATATTTTGTACGCAAATTTTACAAAATTTAAACTGTAAAATAATTCTTACTTTTTTTTAAAAAACTTTATCATAAAAACTAATTAATTTACATTTACATTAAGCATTTTCTAAGGAATTTAAAAAATAATGGCAATTTATATTCATTATTAAAAAGTGAACGCCATTTTTCACAATTTATTTTCGTAATTAATTTCGCCGGATTGCCCGCCATCTTCAGACTAAATTAACACTGGCTTTTTGCAGCTTATATATGAGAAAGGTGATTACGCAATCAATCATGTAATAAAGGCTCTATTTAAAAATGTTTAACAGAGAAGTTGAGTGTGAAGCTTGGATATTAATTTTTGGATCCATGGATCTTATTAATAAAGCCTCACACGTTACTCTCTCCCAGTAATTTTTAAATCGATTACACAGAATTTGAAAATCATTTTCTCTGATTTTCTTTTTACATTTTAAATTATGTTCGGCAATATTGCTCCCATTATCCAACCGACTATGGTCTTTGATCCGTTTGCAGAGATGACGAGATGTCTCTCCAATGTATGTGGCGTTACACCCATTACATGTATATTTATAAACAAGATCGGAGCACAAGCCGAGAGGAGTGGGAGATTTATT
>MQRK01255157.1:30477-41636 GCA_001938485.1 Girardia tigrina
AACTTGATGTTGACTTTCCAACTTGCAATGAATACATCGAACATGATGATTTAAACAGTGAAGAAATTTGCATAGATGAAATACAACCAACCGAAGAAAAAGTCTCAGAGGAAGAGGAAGAGAGAGAAAAACTAGTTGGTTATAATGAGGTGATCTCATGTATTAATTTAGTGGAAGCTTATATGCTGCAAAACAGTTGTATCGATTTTATTAATCTTGGAAAAGTTAAAAAAGATGTTATGAAAACAAAAAAAGAAAAGGTATGAAAATCACGGATTATTTTAATAAAAAAAATCAATAAATTTCTGAATTTTCGTTATTTTTTTTACGAAAGACCAAAATCCGTGTAAATTGATTTTCGTTAAACCGAACTTTGACTATAGTTGATAATGTAAATCATGCTCAAAGAATTAATCATCACGAACATCAAAAATGCAAATTTTGCAACATACAAAATTCAACATATTAAATTTAAATCTGACAAAAGAAACAGAAATTATTAGACGAAATAGAAATAAAAAAAATCGATTTAAAACTTCGAATGGAAAAATTGAACAGTAAAAGAGATCAGTAAAAATGACTTGCTGGTAAATGAAAATTATAGATCCAAATAAATAGTTCGAAATAAGTAGAAAAACATTTTGTTATTGAATAATTTAAAATTGAACAAATATCATAAATAAATTGTCAGTTGAGAGAAAAAAGTCAAAGACAAAATAGTAAATTCAAACTCAAAAAAGAAAATTAAATTAGATTAAAAATTATTATTTTCAAAAAAAATAATAAAATAAATTTAAAATGAAAAATAATAATTAAATAATCAAAAAAATAATGTTATGCAGCTAAATCGTTTTTTAAAGGTGTAAAAGAAAGCAATTGTTACTTCTAAGATTGTTTCTTAATTGCTTAATCGAATTGCTTTCTTTTACAATTTATTAATCGAATGAATAAAGGCAAACACGATAAGAAACAATTATCAACTATATAAAAATTACGCGACCATAACGGAAGGATAAAAAATTCTTCTTCCTTCAATCCCACCAACAAGAAATAAGTTGATTGGTTCTTCTGTAACAAAATACACGTTACTTGAAATTATTTTTCTTTTGAGTTGAGTGGACTGGTTGTTGTTATTTTTTTAGTCTTCTTACTATGCTCCAAGCATAGAAATCAAATTATTTTTCTTTTTTTGCTGTTTTGAAATTGCGGGAATTGACTGATGAAAGACTGACTGATTTACTTTCTTTTGGTTAGATTTTGATCTTTAAATTTTAGAATATTCTAAATCAATATATTTATTGATTTTTTAATTTTAATTCTACGACAAATTTATTATTATTTGGCTTGAATTTCTTTATTTTTTTGTGTTGGACCATCCTTTTCTTGTCCGAGATGAACCTTCTTAACTTTAATCATTTCTTTTCTTATTGCCACAATTCATTTAATTGGTTGGTGTCAAACAAAATAAATCAAAAATAATATATGAGGAAATGATTACGATTCAGTTGTTATGAGTCAGTGTGGATATGAATGTAACTGAAAAGTGGAAATATGTTTGGGAGCTAGATTGCAAACTGTGAATTAGTCCTTCTTATGTCTAAAATTCAAGATTTTACACTTTGTCTACCCCGGATGTCTTTGAAAGAATCTCATTTGAGGCAATTGAGTAGGTTTATTACAACAAGAGGTCGACAATAACGAACAAACAGATATATACCGATGTTAGACTGCTTTTGTTGATGAGTGGATACAACACGCAAAAACTTATGTAACGATTGCAAATAACCACCGAAGCACACTTCCGAAAATAACGAAGAAGTTATAAAAAAATAGAAGTATTGTTATGAATGAGTAGTAGTACATATTTAAATAAATTGTAGTATGGAAAAAAAAGAATAGAAGTATTTTTAAAACGAAAAGAAATATTTATAATATAAATAAAAATATAATCAATAAAGCCATTCAAAAAACTAAATTTTATTGTCTCAATATATTTCGGAAGATTTTCTAACATCAGGCTTAAATGAATATCAAATTGGTGATTATCCAATCATCTTGCGATATAACTAATTAATTTGTAAGAATTATCCATTAAAAGTCGGAAATCAAAAGCAACGTTTATTTTAAATCACAATTAAATGATTCCATCTTCTCAATAACCGATTTTATTGCATCTGGAGATTTCGCTTCATGCATTAATATTTGTGTTTTCATCTTTCACACAATGGGTAAAAAAATATGACATGAATTATTGCTTGTTCCATTTGTGATTCAAAATTTTATCGACCATTTTTGCACTTTATTGAAAAACAGGGGCTGAGTCTGATCCTTTACGATAGGTCATCAAGTCTTGTAAATCTTGGATCAACGATGTTGGTTTTTTGAACGCTTTCCGTAATCGTTCTGCAAAATCCACGATTTTTGAATCTACTGCTTCATATGTTGCGAGTAGGTCTCTTCCGATAAATGATTTCACCATAAGCATCTAAATTGAATCATTTATTTGACATACCTCGAAAAATCATTGAAAATCGGCGATGAAGTCTTCTAGGTCGCTGTTCCATAGAATATATTCGGTGCTAAATTATTAACGATGTTTGGTGTGGTCGCCATGTAAGACTTATCTATTTAAAGTCAGAAATTAAAAGCAACGTTTATATTTAATCACAATTAAATTGTGCGCGTACTTAAATAATTACTTTGATCGATTAAAACAATTTCAGGAGTTTATATAATAATATTATGGATCCTTTATATATTTATAAGTATAGATATGAATTTAAATATAAATATGTGTTGATATTAATTTAATTATCATAACATAATTATTTTCAACAAAGTAGAAGAGAGACTTGTTTGGACATTAATGGATCGACTAAGTAATTTAATCAATAATGCCTTACATGAGACTCTTTCCCAATAATTTTTAAAATTACTCCACAATATTATAAACTCAGTTGTTTTCACATCCGATCTACAAACTTTAAATGTCCAGCAATATTATTGCCATTGCCCAATCTACCGTGCTGATTAATCCGTTTACAGAGATGATGAGAAGTCTCTTCAATGTATGTACAAATGTATTATTTCAGGAAAATTGATAAACAAGATTCGACAATAAACTCAAAGAAGTTTAACATTTTTTGCAGAACATACTTTGAATTTTATAAAATTTAGAAATGATTTTTACATTCAAATTTTTTACAATCATTTGATTTTAAATTACACGATTCAATTTACTAATTTATACTTTTTTTTATTAAAAAAATGTTTATTAATTAAAAAGATGTATTTATAAAATAAATGGAAGTATTTTAAAGTAAATAGTATTAGGTTGTTGGAAAAGGAATGCATGTTTTTGATTTTTTTTGTATTTACCGCAATGTTATACGGCTAAAGTATGTATGATGGTATAAGTCATTCAAAGGCTTAATTTATACTCTTTCAGGTATATTTGTCTAAATGTTATTATAATGTTTCTTTTGTTAATAATTTCGATTTTAATTGCAGATATCAAAACGTGATTTCCGCAACATTGTGACATGTCATGAGAAGTGGATTCTCTACGACAATTGACGACCTTTAGCTTAATGGTTGGACCGCGATTAGGCTCCTCATCACTTTCTGAAACCGAAATTCCAAGAAAAGAAAGTTATGGTGACTGTTTGGTTGTCTGCAGCCTGTCTCATCTATCACAGTTTTTTGAATACGGGTGAAACGATCATAGCAGAGAAGTACTGCTAACAAATTGACAAAATGCATCACGAGCTCCGACTTATGTACCCGAGATTAGTCAATATGAAGGGGCCAATTCTCCTCCACGACAACACCCGGCCACACATCGCAAAACCGACCCTACAAAAGCTAAACGAATTGAGCTACGAAACTCCGACTACCGTGGACAACGTCCTCCAGGGAAAATGCTTCAAAAACCAAGACGACGCCAAAGACGCCTTTAACACTTTCATCGCATCCAGAACTCAGGAGTTCTACACTAGAGGCATCAATAAACTTGATTTTCGTTGGCAAAATAAATTGATTCTGATGGTTTTTATTTTGATTAATAAATCTTATTCTGTGTTGAGTTACATTTTTTTAAAGTTATGGATCAAAAACCTGCATTGCTTTTGCAACAACCTAATATTTTAAAGTAAAGTAAAATTATTTTTATAAATGAATAGAAGTATTTATAAAATGAATAAATGAATAAGACAAATGGAAGTGAGTGTAAGATTGAATAAACGTGTTCTTGAACCAATTGGTGTTGGACACCGATTATAATTTTATACTTGATATATTTTAAAAATATAAAATATTTTAATTTGGTTTTTTAAGACAAAAAAGTTTTTTAATTATTCATTAAAAATTAAATGCCTTCTTTTGCCATCATTGACTGGAAATCTAAACTGAAGTTGGAAAATAAATCTAATTTAGAATAAATGGTGAGTGAAATTATATTTTGTCCTGGAATTCGTCTAAATTGACATTTGTATTTGATGGGAATTAATTTTATAATTAAATGATAGCGGAAGTAATTGAATTACAATTTTTGAAAACTAGTATTTTATAATTTTTTATCTTTGTAGCATTTATAGACACTTTTTGAGTGACAAATTATTGGGAGTAGAGTTCTCTTTTGCTGAGGGAATGGAATGGTGATTGATGAAACAGTAGAAATATTTCTACGGTTTTCCTTTAGTCAGTACTTGAGCTCATTAATTTTAGGGAGAAAGGGAAAATACAAACATTTATTGTGTCAGAAAATTTAAAAGAGCATTTTAAATTCCTAAAAAAAAGTTCGGTTTGTTTTTGTCTTCAAAAACAAATCGACTATATTATAAGTCTTGTAAATTGGATCTGTTGTGACTGTAGTGAGTGATATTTTAACCGCGCTTTATATTCATTCGCTCAGCTTGTCTGTATGTTTGTTTGCTTAGTACAAATCATTTAGCCATCGTTTCTCCAAATTTTCATTAATTCATAGAGCTAAAATGAGAAGTTATTCAGTTCCGATTACATTTTAATAATTTATCAAAATATTTACCAATTAATGGATTAATTAATCAAAAATTATTGAAAAACAAAAAACGGAAAAAGTCGACAATCAACTAGTGAACGTATTTCAAAGTCATAATAACTCGATGTATGATAATTATTCGTGTGAAAAAATGAACTCACAAAATATGACTCTGGTTTTTTAAAAAAATATTTTATTCTACTATTTCAATAATATTACAATTATCTAAAATCAGTGGAAAAGCAAAAGGGATTAACTGTTTTCAACGACTTTCTATCTGAAAAGTTTTCAGATGGAATTTTTCTTAGTTAATTTCAATAATCTATTTTGTTGATTTATGTTTTAGTGTTTTATTAAAATTTATTATGCTATTTTGTCTAATTTAGATTATTCTTTTATGAAACGACGATAGAAAGTAGGCGTAAATTTATTTTGATAAAATAAATTTTTTTCAATCAAATTACGAATGATTTCGTTTGTCTAATTTGAGAAGAATATGTAATACGATTACTGCCAAACTTCAGCTAAAATCCAAAAAATAAAGATTATCATCCTTTGAGAGAGTCGATTTCCTGAAAGATTCAGGATTTATAATTGCAAGAAAAGAGATGAAAAAATTATAAGACATAAAGGAAAATTCATTTACGGACTACTCATAAAATTATAGTTTTAGGAACACCAATATGATTTTCCAGCTTTTTACTTTGATCACAGTCTGAATTGTCTTGGGGTAAATTCTCAGTAAAACCTTCGTACTTTGACATCGGGCTAAATTGGAAATAGTTTTGTAAATGAATCTTTTAGACCAGCGGATCCAAACCTTTTTTCATTAGAGTATCCATCTACCTGATTGTTTACTTAGTGGGAACCCCTCACACACAAATAAGAAGTCATTTAGTAATTTAACATATGCAAATATATTTACTTTCAAGACGAGTATTTTGCCCTTTTAAATGTTTTAAAAAATCAGCATACTATACTATTTCCTACTATTTAATTATTTTAATATAAGAAAATAACCATTTGCAATGTGTTTAAAGATTCTTTTGAGTTTTTAGGTTAGATTTGATTTGTATTTTCCGCCATAATTCTTGTTTGAGTACCCCTAAGCAACCTTATGCGTACCTCTAGGGGTACGCGTACCCCAGGTTGGGAACCACTGTTTTAGACAATTACTAGAACAAATTTTAATTTTATATATTTAAATTATTTGCAGATTTTATGTTTTAAATTTTACTTTAATAATTTCTACAATAATTTTATCTAAAAATTATTTTAATTTTAAATTTATTTTATTTAAAAAATTCATTTAATCGATTTGAAATTCAGTTTAAAGTTCCAGTTCAGTTCCCAGTCAATCAATAACGATAAATTTCCGTAAATTCTTTATTATAATTTTAAAATCTGTGCGGAGTTAGCGCAATTCACATAAACATGTTAAAACAAAACAATCCATTCAATTTAATAATCAATTTTTAATTCTAACATTAAAAAGTAATCTTTTTTTTATTTTTTTAATATTAAAAGATTTTAATATGATTAGAAAAAGGTTCCTTCGGGTTTTCATTTGCGGTTAATCTTTATAACTCATAAACTATCGAAATATTTCTTAAATAAATCGAAAACTCCATCGGGTGTCCAAGCTAATCTAGTATATCAGTTTAAATGTCACAAGTGTGAATCCTTGTACATTGGAGAAACAAATCGTCATCTCCGCACTAGAATAGCTGAACACACCCAATTGAGTAGGAGTAGCTCGATTCTAGATCACATTAAAAAATGCAGAAATAGAGATAAAGTTAACTATGAAACTATGAAAAAAACTATAAAAAGAAAAATTTTGACACATATCATGAGAGGATAGTCACTAAAAATAATAAATAATAAATAGTCACTTAAAATAATGCATTATTAATAAAGCATTTAAAACCATGCTTAAATCTTCAAAGTGAATTATCCAATCATATTAAAGTCTTTTGATATTAAAAAAAAGATTAATTGCGTAATAGTCAATGTGCCATATAAATGACTTGTGCCATATAAATTTTAAATTAATGTATATATTAATTTAAAAATTTTATAATGTTTTTATCTTTTTAGTATTCTATTTTTATTTAACTCGAAATTGAACATGGAATTCGACGGATTTGGTATAATGTAAATAGAAACAATAACTTGATGAATGAGGTTTATTATGTACAAAAACAATAACATCTTTCGAAATTTCCAACATCACACCAGTTATGAGTTCATGACGAAGCAAAAATATTTTTGCATAGTTGATTGAATCCAATGTGAATTCAAATTTTGACGTGATTTCGCTATTTTTTTAATTATTAAAATAATAAATTAAATTCTTTTTATTGTGATATTTTATTTTTTTTGAATTTTTGCTTGTTATTATCTGATGTTTTTGTGCTGAAATTGTTATTGAGATTTTGATTGAATTTTGGATTGATTATGTTACTGTGCTGTGAGGAATATTTGGTCTGTTGATTTTGGATTGTACCTCTCCTAATCAGATGGATGATTAATATTTGAATTATTATAATCTGAAACCAATTTATTTAAATTTAGATTTAATATTCAAATTTTTAATTTTTATTATTGCAAATTTTAAATAATTTATTGATTTTATTTTTGTAAATTTTTAAATAATTAAAATCAAATTAATGTTTAAAAATGACTCTAGAAATATTTTATTTAAGCCAATAAAATTTAAATTAAATATTTTTAAATAAAATAATTTTCTCAAGTATAGTTCAGATTGAAAATTGATTGATGGATCTAAGTGATCATCATAAAGATGATAAAAAATGTGAATGTAATAAATGTTCTATCAAATGTGTGACTTCTCTTAACAGCCTCGTTAAGTTCGGACATATTTGACGAACCTGTATAAGAAACGAACTGAAGATTAGATATAATTTTATTTCAATACAAACTTCTGTTTTTTTCGAACAAGATTTCGATGAACATTATTTTATATTTGCAAATCAATTTAAATAATTTATAGTGTAATTCAAATGAATACTTTAAAATTTTAATTTAAATTTTACAATTTTAAAATTTACAATCTTTCAATTTTAGAATTTTAAGAATTTTTAAATTTTACATGTTTACTTAAAACAATTTTACAATTTTAGATTATAACTTTCAAAATTTTTAGTGAGTTCAAAATCCTAAGTCTTATTTTTTGATTATTTTGAGTTTTGCGTAAAACCACACCGAATTGAGAATTTTAAAATATTAGTAGGTTCTTCCTCGTCCGACGTTTTGGAATCGTATTTGGAGATTCTTATATTAAATAAATGTTTTTTATTTCTTCACAAACATGGGTTATCAAATAAAGATAAGATTTTAAAAATACTTTATCAATTTAAATATTGATTTTTTTAAATTAAATAGTGATTTTAAAAATAAATTTAGATTTTGATTTTATCCAGTAAAGTTTTTAAAATAAATATTAAGCACTAACTTCTATTGAAGTATCTTTCTTCATTAAATTATTTTTTATTTATATTATATTTATCACTAGAAATAGACCCATCATATATGACGGGGGAGTTAAATTTTCGTCTTTGAAAGTTTCTGTTTTAATTTTTAAATTGTAGTTAGAATTTATTATTTATTGTCTCGAATTCGGTGTTTAATTTTTCAATTTTTTTCAAATTTAATTTTTTTTCATTTAAATTTTTTTATAATAAGTAAAAAGAAGCTATAAGAATAATAGGGATAATAATACAAATAATAAGCGCTAATAACTCAATAGCATCAGGGGAAGTGCTTTAAAATTGCAAAAAAACAGTTTAAACATTTGTACATAATTGTAAATCGATTTTTTTCCAAAAAAAATAAAATTAACTTTTTGAGATCAGTTGATTTGTTCAATCGATATGTTATAGCTAAATACAAATATTCTGAAAATTTCAGCTCGATAGTATCATGGAAAAGTGGGTTAAAAATGCAAGAAAAACAGTTTAACTATTTGTAGATAATCGTAAAATAATTATAAAGATAAAGATATTCACAATAATTTTTAAATTTCTCGTTGTTGTTTAAACGAATAATTTTAATCATCGGAAACTTCACACAGACAGAAATCATAATTCTATTATAGTATTAATAGAACGTAATTGTACACCTAAGATTTATATTTTATGTATATGATCTTTTGAATCTTCTTTTTTTTCATTCAAATCTGAAACGAAGATATTTTTCATTTAAAAGTTTTATTTATTCATTTCTTTACATTTGGATTTATTCGTTTTTAAAAGTTTTCATACAAAATTTATAATTTTTCATACTTTTCAGTAGAAACTTCATAACACTTTTAACCATTCTTTTGATGAGGTGTGGAAAACAAAGTTCTTAAAAACTTCCAAAAAAGTAGGAAGCATTTTTTATCTAATTTTTTGTTAATCATTTAACCTTAAAAAATAATCCACCTTAAAACCTTATACATTTAAACGAAAACCTTTTTCTAAAATATTTTTTTATTTATTCATCAAAAAAAGAAGAAATTCTTTTTCAACCCATTTGTAATCTTTTCAAACAAATAATAATTATTAAAATAATTATTATTTTATTACACTTATTAAAACAAAAAAAATAATTATATTTTATTAAAAAAATAATATTTTAAAATTAAGCTTATTTTTAGTAATAAATTAATAAAAAAGAAAATATAATATACAAAAAAATATTATTTATTTTTTTATAAAAATAATATTAAATTATTTAACTAACCTGCTATCAGCACGAGATTCCAAAATTTAAACATTTCATGAAAACTGATTACATTTTTCGAAATTTCCAAACTAAAAAATATAAATAATATAAAAAAGTGTAAAATAACGAAGAAATTATGAAAAATATTTTTGATGAAAAAAAATAATATTTTAAAGATTTGTTTTAATCGTTTCCCATTGGTTCTTTTTGATCCACTAAATGATTAAATTCAAACAATTCTTTTTCTGATATGATGAATTTTATTTTATTGATTGAGAATTTTTATTTATTTGTTTTTTATTTATATTTTATCATATTTTTCGTGATTTTCTGCTATTTTTAAAAATTAATTAAAATAATTTTAATTAAAAATTTGGATTTTTTTAATTAATCAAAATATAATTCATTAATAAATTAGAAATAAAGACTTCAAATTCCCAAGATTATTTCTTAATGTTTCTTTAATTATTTTTTGCTTCAATTGACAGATTTCACAATCAATTTTCAGTTGAAATCGCCCAAATTTACTTCTCCGTTTCAAGGAAAATCCTCAATTTTCTACGGGAAACCCGAAGAGGAATTTTAATTTATAACTTAATACAGATTAGAAGGCAAAAAAAACAATTAATGAATCTGATTTAGAGAATTTATTAAAATCGAATAAAAAAAGATAAATCTAAAAACAATCTTATTTGGAAAAAAATATATTTTTATTTTAAATAAATTTTAAACAAATTGACAGATGATTAAAATTAAAATTGATAACCCAAGTAAAATTAATTTTATTGTTTATAAATTTCGACGGTTTAACGAACATTTTCAGAACAAGTGGTTTTTTATAAAAGAAAATTACTTATATCCAGTGTGCAAATAATTTAATTTATGTGTTTTATAATATTGTAAAATAATTTTTTTTAATTTATAATAAAAAAATTGAAGTTGCTTATGCTTTTGATTTAAATGTTTATAATATAAAAGTTTAGTTAAAAACCCTTACAAGTGCAAAATATGTAATTCTATTCTTTTATTAATTTCTTGATCTTGTTTTTCTTTGTAAAAATGAAAAATACAAAAAAAGCATGTATAAATAATTCATGTATTAAATTATTTGCACACTGGATTAAATTAAGTGGAAAACCCTGTATTGCCGGTAATGATTATGTAATCGATAAGTCATCAATAATGATTAAAAGCGTCTAAATAAAGTTTTCGAAAGTGCGTTTTGAATTATAATTTTAGGATCAAAAGGTCTTATTTATAACGCTTCACATGTCACTCTCTCCTAATAAATCTGTAACACGCGAAAAAGTTTATTTTCAAAACAATGTTTAATTGATAATATTTAAACAAAATATTTATCAAAAAAGTAAATATTAAATATTTCAAATAATTAAAATATCTAATATCCAAC
>MQRK01255158.1:0-10505 GCA_001938485.1 Girardia tigrina
AAACGTTTGCGTTGACCATAATCCTGACTGCGTAGGGATGTTTTGCAGTTTAAGTTGGTACCGAGTAGAAATTCGATCACTCTCAACATGAAAACGTTTGTCAAATTTAACATTACATTCACATAACTTGCAATATAATTGCTTATTCGGAGAGCTAGTAAATTCCAAGGGAGATTAGGCTTTTAGTTTGCGCAATTTAAATGTATAACTTTCTTTAATCTTGGACATTTTAAATCAGGTTCTATTAGCAAATTGTAGAACAAAAAGATTATAAATTTAAACAATTTAATTTTAATTTATATGCTTATAAATAAATATACAATAAAAATTAAAAAAAGCGATAATTTTATTTCAATGGCATAGAACTTATTACAAAAAATCTCGCTTTTTTAATTTTTCTTGTGTATTTATTACGATACATAATCAACAATAAGCATTTTTCAATATTTTGACCGAGCGTCAAATTTAGATCTTATTTTGACCTAATTACTTTCTTCCCAATATAGTTGCGCTTAAAAAAATAATAGATTTGTGCATAAATTTTAAAAATAACTTTGCATTTCAATTTTGACTTTATTGACTTTTAGTTAGTGAGGAAAATTAATTTAATTTTAACGCCTTATGTTATTTGTACATTCTTATGTGCATAAATACTTTTGATAAACTTGGTCAGTGTCGTATTAATTCTCTAGTAGATATCTATTTAAATAGAATATCTTTAATGTTAGAATCACTAGATTCATTACTGATAACACCCAAAGTATAAATTACACGAAAATAAAACGAAAATCGATTAACAAAAATAAAATTTACCAACGCAATTTCTTCACAAACAATAACTCCACAATCGATAAAAAAAATCTTCCATTTACATCTTTATATCTAGCACATATTACATTTACTAATAATTTCTCGAACATCGTCATGCAAATTTCGCCAATAATAGTCACTTGACATTGCCGTTGCGGTCTTCTCGATTCCGTCGTGTCCCAGCAATTTATGTGTTGCTTTTATCAGCTGTTCCTGTGCTTCTCTTGGTACGATCAAGTGATATTTATCATTCTTCAGTAAGTATAGTGCATCACCTCTTATCCTGATATTTTCTCGTATATTCCACAAATGCTTAATATTTTTAGTTCAGTTTGGATGATTTCCAGTATCAGTGTTTCATTTTTCAGAGGAAGTAGTTGTTTTGATTTAACTACAAATTTATTCCAATGTTTTAAAATAATCAGTTATTGTTTTCCCAAATTTAAATTCCTTCCTTAAAAAAATATTAAATTGCATTCTAAACTTGATATATTCTTTTTGAACATCAAAAGGTATTCAATAACATTTTCTAATTCTTAAAGTTTTTCTCATCCAAGCTTTAGTTTATCATAACGAACTTTTTCACAAATTTCAGCTTCCGGTCACCTTCTCCAGTGGTTCTGATAAATTTTCTTCATAAACCTCAACAATAACGTCCTCTATATCTTCCTCAAGCATATGAATTTTGGTTGGTTTCTTCTTTTTTGGAAAATTCCTTTTTGAAACAATTAATAATCGACTCTTTGGATATTAACTCCCAGGCAATGAAAGTAAAAGCAATAGCGTTTTTAATATTAATGTTTTTAAATGGATCATTATTTAAATCTTCTTCAGTTGCCAAAAAATCAACGAGATAATTCTTGTAATGATCCTTGAATGTCTTTATCAAACCCATATCCAATGTTATGGAAGTTGTGTTTTTTGGCAAATATAAAAAACTCTATTGCCGAAAGTTGGATATTCGGATGGGATGGTGCATTATCTAAAATAATTAAAATTTTCCTTTTCTCCACTTCCATCTCATTAATAATTTTAATTAACCATTTTTCAAAAACTTTTGATGTCATCCATACCTTTGGTGAATGTACATAATTTATTTTTATGGATTTTGGGTCAAACCCACCAAAACACCTCGGTTTTTTGCCTTGCCTATCACCAGGGGATCCATTTTATCTCAGCACATATTACAGCAAAATAATATGGTAACTCTATTTTTTTACTTTAATACCCCTACAATCATCATCGGGTGCGACAAAACTTTTTTAGGGAGGGTTCTGATAGTTAAGTCCATTTCATCGCAATTCCACAAATATCTAGGTTCATATTGTCCAAATTTTGTTTTAAGAACATCGTAAAATTCATCTAAATGTTCAAAATCAGCAGATCTTGATTCAAAGGCAATTCGTTTAAACTCAAATTTATTCCGTTTTTTAAAATTCTCCATCCACCCATTAGACGCCTTGAAGTTTTCTAATCCAAGTTTTTTTTGCAATTTTCACAGCGATAGTTTGGAATGGAATTTAATGGAAGTTTTCTAATCCAAGTTTTTTTGCAATTTTCACAGCGATAGTTTTGAATGGAATTTAATGGAATCGATGAAGATCTAAGGCGATTAAAAACTTCAAAGACCAAACCATTATGCTCTTTATATTTATTAAATGGATTTTCTTTCATAGTTTCTTCCGATTTTTGTTTGTTACATTTTCTTTAATCCCAAATGTTAAGAATATTGTCTAAATTCTTTTTAATTCTAAAAATGGCACCTTTACTTGTAGAAAATTTTGTAATTAATTTTCTCTCTGTTGTTTTTCCATCCTTCAAACATTTCGCAATTTCAAATTTTTCGCTCGATGTTAGTTTTTTTGTCATTGGGGATAATGTTTTTTTTACAAAATTTAATATAAAATTAACTTACAATCAAATCATCATTATATATAATCCAAGCTTTTAATCATTAATTGATTTTTTATTTCATTTTTATAAACCATGTCTATCCAACTGTTAGAATACACAGATTGACTTTACCTTTGTTTTTTTGTTTTGTGTCGGACGTCCAGCGACAGCAATCGGATATCTCGAACTAGAGTCGTTCATTGAGATACTTCGCCCCGATCACGCTTCATTCCTCCTTCTGTAACGGGTTCCATTGGCCTGTGTTATGCTTACTCCAAGTCGTTGAACAGTATTTTACATCGGAGACGGCACACATTCTTCGCAAGTTTGTCAGTGTTGTTTTTGAAAGATTGAACGATTTAAGCATATTTTCGTTCTCCGCCGACCAGGAACCCAAGCAGCCAACCACAAGAGTGCCCAGGCCGACTGTCCACTTCTTGTGATTTAATTTTGCCTCTCTCTGAAGCTGCTTGTACTTTTTCTCATTATCAGAACTTGCCTTCTCCAGTAGCTTTATCGTGTCGTACGGTTTTTTGACATCAATTAGCCAAAGTTCTTTACTTCCATGGTTATATATATATGGAGATCGACTCGTTTACTGTCACTTTCATAGTTTTTCGTTTACTGGTCATTGACCAAGCGCATTCCCTGTCAGTGATAAATTCAAGGATCGGTTTTTCTGTCAACAATACTTCGGCAAAATGTTCTGAACTACATTGTGACGCGCCTGAATCAGTGGGCTGTTTCTATAGCAGATACAAAATACATGTACAGTACCCCCTCGGGTTTGGGTCAAAAAATATATAATTTTGCCCGAAAAACCAAAAAAATTGAAAAAACATCGAAAAACTAAATAAAATTTATTCCAATTTTTTTAAAATAATCAGTTGATCTCGTGATGTCCGAAGTCGGTTAGTTAGGAACATCCCTGTTAGGAATGTTGTAATTCCTGAAGAAGAAGATAAGACGCGAGTGTAGGAAGATTTTATACGCGTCTATCTTTTGCCACGGGAACAGGATAATTTTGGCAATCTTCTTCAGGTCTCTAATGAAGCTCTTGAATAACCTAACCGAAGAATGTTTGGTCTTTCTGGTAAAGTCAACGCCAAGATATCGATATCCTTCATCGTCATCAACAATAGGAATTGCAGTTCGTTGATATATATGGTTTCAACTTCCAGTGGGAATGAGAGATACCCACAATTGGAAGCGTTGAACTACATGGAACACCAAGAAACGAAGCAAGTTGGCAGTGATATTTCGTCTAGCCGTTTGGTCACCAATATTTTTCTTGCTAATGCGTTTGGCCTAGTCGACTCTCTTAGGAGGTATAGCTGTTAAATCTCCTCCTCCCACTACTGTCTGTGGGCTAGCTATCCCGGACGTGGGGGATCAAGATGTTGTTAGTTTAAAGCCGATGGTGTCATGATCCTAGAAATAAATGGTACCTCGATATTATTAATGAAAATCATATTTTTATTCTGATTTACACAAATGTTGTAGTGCTTCATACTTCTAATGCCGATAAACACATGCGGAAATATACCTCTCATTATACTAAATACGTGTTTTTTGTTGGTCCTATAGTCACTTCCAATTTCACTTTACCAATGACTTTTCCAATGTTTGCATGTGCGCACTTAATTATAGACTTACTAGGATAAATTTTCAAATTAGGGTTATCATTCTTTATTTTTTCACTAATTACATTCAAATCGGCTACAGTATCAAATAAAACATTTACCTTCTTTTCCAGTATGTCGCAATTAACGATCGGCTTGTTGCATGCTTTTTCATTTCTTGAGATAGAAATTAAGGTTGGTTCGTACTTGATCACTGAATATTTCGGTTTACAAACGTGACCGTTAATAAACTCCACATAATTATTCAATAATTTTTCTGCTTTATAATCCTTCATAATTTGTGTCTTCTCTTTGTTCCATCCTTTCACTTTATTGTATGAAGGGCAGTTCTTTATTTTATCTACCATGTTGTGTTCGTTAATCTCGTCACCTAATTCATTCGGATCGTTGACCGTCTCTATTTCTGATTCATTTACCCCCCGGCGTCTACTTAAAATTCCTCAAAATGTCTTAGATTTTTCTTTGGGCAAAATCTATTCAAATGGTTGCCATTGCAAGTAAAACAGCATATCTTCTTACATTCTCTTGTAAAATGTCCAACTTCTTGACAATTAAAACATTTATGTTGTATTCCTTTGGTTTGGTGTGGTAATTTTTTCCTTTCCATTTGATTTATCTCAATCTCGGTTATTAGCTGCTGTATCATTTTCCGTAATTGAGTTATTTCACTTTCATAGTTTTTCGTGAGTTTTTATAATTCATTATCATAAACTGCATCTCGTTCATCCTTACCGGGCATCTTGATATATTTTATTAATTCCACAGCATCATGAAGTGTTTTTGGTTTGACACACTTCAAAGTACTTCCAGATGTTTGTTCTGCACGCCGTTAATAGATGCTTGGATAGCCATGTTCCCTTTTTCATCACGCAAACCTACTGCTGCAATTCGAATTCGCTTCGAAAAAGAATTAATATCTTCAGAATTACCTTGTTTAATTGTGAAAAACTGAGCGATAATCTCCACATTTGATGTTTTTTTTCAAATAATTTATTTAGAATTATCGATAAACTTTCGATAGTTTCTTTTTCTCCCTCAAATTCGGTCGACGCTCGTGCTTCAATAATCAATTCTGGATCAAAATATTTGCAAAAAATGCAATTTTTCTATCCTCAGAAATTTTCATTTCCCGAAAGAGATTCACGAATTTTCCAACCGATTTGATATGATCGGCAATGTCAGGATCGTTTCTGGAAAATACTCTCAATCGAGTTTCCATATCTTGGAGAAGAAAATGTTCGAGAAATCATGTTCTTGACGCCATGTTATTTTATAAATAATTAATGAGAACAGAATCGATCAATAATAAATATATTTTAAAAATAACACACTTTTTCGATATTATTAAAATAACTTATTTTTAATTATCTCACATAAAGAAAAAAACAGTTTTTGTGATTAATTAATGAAAAAACTAGTACAATTTTTCTATTTTCAGTTTTTTATCTGTGTATTTTTCCAGGAAAATATTTTCAATATTTATTTTTACTTTTGATTATTTACGAAACTATTTAAATGTAACGAGTTTGTTTTAACATTTCAAATAAATATTAAATAACCTCGAATTTCATTTTTTTTAATCTGCTGTCATTTTACTTACGGTGTTTTCAAACGTCTGACAGGCATAATCAAATATGTACTATCCGAGCATAACTCCTAGACGTTTTTTTATTTAAGATGGTAGTCTCTCTATCCAGATGCTCTGGGTATCTGATAGTTTTTCTTTCTGCTTCACTTTAAGGTTCGGACAATCTGTTTTTTTTGTAATTTTAGTCGCATTCATAACATATTATTGTTCTGCAAAATCTCTTAATGTGCTAACGGAGTCGGGTTCACGACCGTGGTTGCCCGTATGCGGAGACAATATTCCAAGTGGAACGGCATGACAGCAACACTCCCATCAAATGAAATTTCGACGAGAATGAATCCAAGCGGCAATCCATGCATAAAACATGTTCAATTAATTCAATCGAATGAAAAGTCTAAATAGACAATAAAGTATATTTTTTATTGAAATCCGGTTCCAGAAATAGGTGGAAAATCATATCGCAGTTTCTTGAGTGTTTTCTTTTTTATTATGTACAACGTGCTTTGCTTTTTTTAATATCTCCAAAATATTGTGTAAATTTAAACAAAGTTTTTTTATTTAAATTTAGTTTTTTTTATTTATTACGTCTAAAATTATTTATTATCAATCACAGCAAATCCACATTCTCGATCAGTAATTCACAATGGATTTTATTAATATATATTTTTTTTAATATGAAATTTTAAGATAAGAAAAAAATGTCATTGTTAAAACTAAACCTTTTTTTAATAGAAAAGTTACAATACAAAGAAAAATTGGATTATTTTTCAATATATATTTTTGAGATCACTACATATGCCTTCTTTTATTGTGCTTGTCGCATTTAACGTTTTTGTATTTCTTTTTTCTTTGAAATTTGTTAGTTTTCGGAAAACGTCAGCCTTTCAGTTTTAATATCTTATATCGTAGTTGTTTATTTTCTTGTTTTAACTTTTTAGTTTTCTAAAGTAATACTGATATACTTATATATTATGTTCATTTTATAGAATATAATCATTGTTAAAGCATCTGTTAACGCAGATGGATTCATCGACGAATCGTCAGCTTACGACTCGCATTGAATTTGTGCCCTTAAGCTGCTTTCAAAATTTGGCATAAAAATATCCATTACGAAATTTCGTGTTTCGAAATTCTTTTTTTTTGAACAAATAATATTTTCTTATTTTACCAAATTTTGGCCTTTGTTAATTTTGTTATCACATTTCCTTATTCATATTTTACATCAATAAGTTCACAATTTTAATCAAATTTTTTTTCTTTCTGTCGCTGTAATTATTTTTCCAATTTGTTAATTAACATTCTGTTAAGGCCAGCATTTCTGGTCAGATTTTTCTACGTTTTATTTTAAGTGTTATAATTTTTCCATTCACTAATTCCATCCACAACAGTTGTATCGTTCGGGGCAGACCGTCGCCCCCCGCTCCCTCATGCTACGCCACTGCTTGAAAAATTTATTACCAGATTCTTATACATACGAAAGTATGAGGAAATGTTCAAAATATTGGTAGCTTCATTTAATGCAGAAGTGGAATCACCTTTTTGAAATTCCAACATATACAGATTATGACTTTGTAATCGAAGCCTCCTTGTTTAACCTTGAGTTAAGTGGGTATCCTAGGGTAGAGCCACTGATTCTCCTTGTTTGGATTACGGAAAAACATCCACTTTTCATCCCCCGTCACGATCCTTCTAAAGAAGTACATGTAATTGGATTGAGAAAGCAATTCTTTGCAGAGATAATGTTGTTGGGATTCTGTAAATATGAAAAAATATATAAATGGGCGTACCCGTTGTCCTAAATAAAAAAATTTAAAAAAAATAATAATAAATAAATCAAATAAACAGGACGGATAATCCTATTTTAACCTTCCCTTTGTTTGAGCAGGTTGTTCAGGGACGCGAGGCGGTTAATTGGGATAATAATAATAAAGAAATATATATAATGCTTAGTGAAAATTTATTATAACATTATTAATTTTATCTTTATTTATTTTTATTATATTATTATTATTACTAAATTATTAGAATCTAAATTATTATTAATATAAATAATATTGCTATAATTAATAATATTATTGTTATAATCATTTATTTAATTATTATTATTAGTGTAATTACTATTATAATTATTGTTAATAATTATTAATTTTATCATTTTCATAATTATTTTTATTATATTATTATTAGTATTCTTGAAATTAAAATTATTATATTCCCTTTTCCTTCTCCACAGGGACCCATTTATTATGAGGGTACTCCTGCTTTGGGTGGAGAAGTTCGCCAAAGGATTGTCTTAATAAAAATTTATAATTATTATGTGATTCTTACTATTATTATTGTTATTATTTATAAATCGTAAGTCGGGTTATCAAATTCTATTAATAAATCATACAACATTCTTTATATATGGGGATTAACAATGATGTAATGATTCAAAATTCGAGATCATTGTGTCATATGTCAATCAAACTCACAAACACACATAACACACCAAACATCATATTTTAAATTGTTGATTATGTAACTACACCTCACATCTCCCTCGTCCAATATGACGTAAGCCATTCCACTTTTCTGATAATTTCTGATCCGTCATATTTTTTTAATATATAGCTCCTATCATGAAGTTTATTTATTATTGTATAAGGACCGTCATGACGCTTTTCCTGTTTTTTTCTATTATCATTTTTCACATTTACTAAATATCCAACATTAAATTGTCTATCCGTTTTCACATTCTGATTGTTTTCTTGATTTCTTTTTATTGATTCGATATATTTGTTTTTCGCCCTCATTATTGCATCATCTTGCTTAAATCCCTCAAACCGATCGATATTTATTCGTTTCCCAAAAATAATCTCCGAGGTGCTTAACATTAATGTTTTTTGAACTGTTGCGTTCATTGTAAATTCAATGTAGGGTAAACACTCTTCCCAGTCTCTAAATAACTTATCTTCTACACAGCAAAATATCCAGTCTCGAATTGTTCGAAATTGTCTTTCTATTTGTCCGTTGGCTTGATGGTGATATGGGCTCGAGTATTGTATGATGAAGTTATATTTATTTCCTAAATTCGTAAACATTGATGATAAAAATGATTTACCATTATCAACATGCACAATTTTTGGACTGCCAAACTTCAATATCCAATGTTCTGTCAATATTTTAACTAATGTTTTCTCGTTCTGGTTATTAACCGCTTTTTCTAAATTGATCGATAATAGCCATGATATATTTTTTAACCGACAGTGTAGATTTCAAAGGTCCACAAAAATCTATATATACTGATTCAAATTGTTCTGTAGCTGTTAATTTATAGTTAATTTCTTTGGTTTTCTGTGTGAAAACTTTCCCTTTTTGACAAATTACACACCTTTTAATAGTATCTTTTACTGTTTCTTCAAATTTATTCATAATATAATTGTTGTACATCCAGTATGGCACAATATTTTATGGTATAAAGTAATGAAATCTTTCTGTTTTTCTTTTGGAACAAATATTTTATTATTTTTCATTATCAGTCCATCTTTGAAAACAAACTCGTGTTCTTCTTTGTTTTGAATTCGTGTTAGTATCTCATCAATTTCAGCGCTATTCTGTTGTAACTCTGTAATTAAGTTTTCTTGATTCATCGTAAGGAGTCTGGTCTGGCACTTCACTGTTTTTGCATTCTTATGGTTTAAATTACACTGCTTACATTGTTCGGTGTTCATTCGGGATAGTGCGTCTGCGTTGCCATGTTTGTCCCCTTTCCTATATTCTAATTTGATATTTAGACTACTTAAAAAGTTTATCCAATTTTGAAACTGTGCTGTTATCGGTTTTTTTCTTGTAAGCATAAATGTAATAGCCTTATGGTCAGTTCTTAAAACAAATTGTTTACCATATAAATAATGTTTAAAATGTTGTGTGAAGTAGAAAACTGACAACAATTCTTTCCTGGTGATGCAATATCCTATTTCATGCTTTGACATGCTTTTCGATCCATATGCAATCACTCTTTCCAGACCGTATTCATCTTTTTGTGATAATACTGCACCGATGGTATAAAAAATGGCGTTAGTGTCTAAGATGAATTCACGTGAAAAGTCACGGTATTTTAATATGGGTGAATTAAACATTTTCTCTTTTAGTTTTTTAAACGCTAGTTCACATTCGTTTGTCCAAACGATATTCTTATTTTTTGTATTAATTAATAATTCTAATGGTTTAGCATATTTAGAGTATCCTTCTATGAATTTCCTATAGTAGTTGGTTAGACCCAAAAAACTACGCACGTGTTTTACACAGCGTGGTTTTTCAAATTTTCTAATAGTTTCAATTTTTTATCCATATCTGTTTTTATACCTTCAGTGTTGATAATGTGACCTAGAAATTTAATTTCAGATACAAAAAATCTACACTTATCTGGATTTAATCTCAATCCTGCGTTTGCAATTCTACCCAACAATTTATCCAATATTCTAATGTGATCTTCTATGGTCTTAGAAAAAACTAAAATATCATCTAGATATACCAAACTCTCTTTCCATATCATATCACCTATAACTATTGTCATTAATTTTTGGAAT
>MQRK01255158.1:15539-26347 GCA_001938485.1 Girardia tigrina
TCTTGAAAAATAAAAAATGAAATACAAAAAATAAATGAAATATCCCGCAGCAATTACGCTGGGGATTATGAATTCATCAAATGGGCATGAAGCCCGGTAAAAATCTAATTTAAAAAAAAGAAAATTGGGCGTTAAGCCCGACAAATAAAATTTAAATATCAAAATTTGAATAATTGGGCATTAAGCCCGGATAAACAAAATTATGCAAATTTTGTTAAAGTAAAATTTTATTTAAATTAAAAATTTTTTTTAAAATTAAAGTTTTAAAATTTTTAAAAGTTAAATTTTATTTTAAATTTAACTAAAGTAATTATTTTTTTAATTATATCAAAACGGGTATAAATACCCAAATTCATAAAGAAAGTAAACCTTAAAAAAATTTAGAAAACGAAATTTTAATTGAAAAGATAATTTTTTTTTAAAAAAGATTTTTACAAAAATTGTGGAATCCTCCATAGTCATCCATACGTTGTATTAATCAGAAGAATTTTGTGATTCAATCGAATAAAGTTTTTAAAAAGAATTCCTTTGACTTATTTCTATTGTTATTATTTGAAACATAATCTCTGACGAGATTTAGTAAAAGAAATTGAAACCTTCAAGAGAGGGTTAAACAAATTAATATATTCATTACAAAGTTGGAAGAACCGTTTGAAAAAGAGTCAGATAATTATATTTGAAAACTTATTTAAAGTGGTTAATAAAAGAATATTTTCGAATACCCAACACTATTATTATTATCATAATTATTATTAATATTATTATTAAAATATTATATTATTATTATTATAAAAAATAAATCTTACCAGTTTAAAATAAATTTAAAAAATAAATGAAAATAAATTTGGAAATTTTTCCTCTTGGGCGATGAATGATGATCTGTTTCACCAATCAGTGTCATTACATCGCCAAAAGGAATGCATAATTGACATCTGAAAAAGCAATAATTCCAATTTTGAATATTGATGCTGTCATTAAATGTTGGAGTGTCAATTTTAATTATTATTTTGTTAGTGAATGATGCCAATTGTGGTGACATTCGATCTTTGGACATGATGTTGTCAATTTAACCTCCAGTACAGAGGAAAATCTCAATAAAAATTATTGAATAGGATAATTTACTTTAACAACTGTTATTGAAATGAAGCGCACTTAAGTATATTTCTACGGGTCGGGTAATTAACGACAGTTAAAGATTGTTGGAAATAATGAATTTTAAAAAATTTAGATAATTATGATTTTTTAATTTAATAATATTTTTATATTTTATATATTTATATATATAAACAAAATCGGGTATAAATACCCTCCAAAAATGTAATTCGCTCTTTAAAATCTCAAATATAAAAAGATAAATCTTCAAAGAAGTTTCAAGCAAATTGTAATTCAGCCTCAATTATTATATCAAAGATCCATGTACAAATTTTGTGATTATCAAATATAAATTTTTATAATATTTGTTATTTGATCTCAATTGCAAATAGAATTTACAGTATCAAATTTTAAGCTTGGTTCAAGCTACGAACAAGCAACGCAGCCTTCAAGTTAAGTTGATTCAATTTACGACAATATATTTTCTTTGAACAGACATATTCAAAACTATAATTCAATACCCAGCAATAAATTTATAAGTCACCTACAATGTCTTTGTTGTGCTTGAATGGCTGTCAACCCAAATCGGAAATATTCGAAACAAGAAATTCTCTAAATCAAATAAAAAAATCAAAATTAAAAAACAATTTGAATTTCAAAAAAATTGTAAATATTTTAATTATGTAAATATGCAGTTATTGTTAAATTTTATTAAATGGTTGTTTAAATCAAATTACGTAAATAAAACAGCACTGATATATCGTTGACTTTTTATTGAATTAACTAAATAGAAGATAATGAATGCAGCCTCCTTTAACAAAGAATTTGTAGAGGTAACTAATCACTACATCAACATTAAAAACAGATGGTCTCACAAATTTTGTTGTAGTATCTGTCTAGGATCGCTTTCATTGGAAAGTTAAGCTTTACACAACCATCATGGGGTCCCAGACGTTTCTGCAAATGTTGTAGGAGATCATGTTCTTTGATTCACTTAAAGAATTGGTACCTTAAGAGTAACACCAAAATCTTATACGCGTAATCTAGAAAGGCGATGGGTCTCCAAGAAGCAACTTCTCCATATTATCTTTACTTACCTGGTTTTGGAAGTAATATAGTGAAAAATTACTTTAAACTTTCTACGACAATATGGGGTTCTATAATCCCTCTAAATAATTTTGTAAACATTACTCTCACTGGGTCTCAACACAACATCTTTTTATGTTATATTAGGATATCTCGATGAAGAATTGTTTGCTTTTTTATTACCGCAAGCAATTTCCCGTTAGAGCTTCTTAGAATTCAAAGGGACCACCAGTTTTGATTTGAAACTTTCCCACTCGTTGATCCAGCACAGGTGCAATGGATTTCTTGAAAAAGTTGTTCACAATATATTCAATGGATGACAAAGTCTCGGCAATCGTCCTATCGAAAATTACAACACTTTTCTAAGCTCGTACAAAAATTCTTCCTTATCCCGTATCTTGTTGATCTCATTCTAATACAATACTGCCCATGTATAAGTTTCTCCTCTTTATTGGTCGATGTAGATATACATAGGCAGTGATATTTCTGTCCAAAGCATCTAGATTGATGTTATCCGGCCGAATCTCAACAAATGTCAGAGATCTTTCCACACTTGCTGCTCTGGTTGCTAAAAGGATGACTCTATTTTTGCTTTGCTTTTCTTCATTCTTGAAAGCAGATCATTCTTCAGTTTTGTCCCTTTTTTGACACCCAAATACAACAGTGACTTTTTGTTGATCATCACGGTAATGAACTCACACACCATTGTATTTGTCTGTCCCCTGTTGATTACAAGAATATGAAACTTTACAAATATATTGATATTTATTTGCTTTTTTAGAAGACACATGTGTTTAATAAATTTTAAATGCACATTCATTATTTCTAGTGTCTTCATCTCAATTACATCAAAGTTTAGATTTAATACTGACATTTCTAGCAGTATTGGATCACCTGTGTAAAATATCAACATGTCTTTATCTACCATTGCTGGTGTTTTACGATGTTTGATGAAAGCTGTGAACCACTTTGGGTGTTCGGTAATTTTTTTCGGTATGCAAGATCTGATATATTACAAAAGAGACTCGTGGAAACACATGAAAAATATATTTGGTGTCAGGTTTAGTTTGGGGGGTGTATATTATTTATTATTTCAAAGTATGTTGCTTTTTAAGTTATGTTGTTCCTTTATGGGATGTGACGGTTATTATAAATTTATTTTCAACTTCTTATTTTGGTCAGTATTTAGTTTTGTGGGTACGAAGAGGCTGTAAAACGAATTATCAAACTCAGGTTTAGTTTTTTAGTTTGCATTTTTTATTCCATTTATTATGATTTTTTGTGGTGTATATCTATTTTTTATTATGAAAATTCTAATATTTTTAACTTTAAAGTACCAGACAATTTTTTTTATCATTTAACAATAGAGTATTTCTTTACGGTTCCGATTGTACTGGTGAGTAACGTTGGTCAATTTAAAATAAACTTTTTTTAGGATTTCTGGACAATTAATTTCTAATTTATTGAAAATTTGTACAAGAGATAAGATATGATAGAAATGAAAATTATGCTTCATTACATTTTTGTATATTCAATTTTGTATAGAAAATTTTTTTTTCTGAAAATGATTATCATAAAAATTTTGTCTCGGAAAAAGTATTCATAATATTTAAATAATATTAAAAAAGGATTTTAAAAGTGGATAAAAATTCTTGAAACAATTATAAATAAGGTTATTTATTTTAAAATTCTTTTTTACTAAATTATTTAAAACATTAACATAAAGAGAAAATTTTAATATTTGTTTTAATAAACAAGAAAAAAACATTATTCCGATTTGAGGTAATTTATTTTTGAGTAATTCTAATATTTCCTGTAAATAATTTAATAATAAAATTTAATAATAATAAATAATTTAGATGAGTAACAAGATTTTATTTTGATTAACACAATGTGTTGTTTTTTAGTTCTTCTTGGTCATTGACTTAAAATTCTCTTCTTAAGCGTGTTTACTTTACAACATTAGAAGCGGTTCTCATCTCCACGTCGATGTCAAGATATCTAAACCCCATTCAAACTCCAGCTTCTGGATGTAATCAATTCTGTTAGTTAATTGAACTTGAACATGAAATAACTCAATTGATCTTCGAAATTATCTGAAACTAATTTTGAGTTAACAATTTTCTGGCATGTACCGACTGGCTTTATTGATTAAAAAATTAGATTATTTCTAAATAAAAATAATTAAAAATGATAAACTCACGGCTACGGCAAAAAGTCTAATATACTTTATTTACTTTATTAAAATTTACTACATTTTAATTGAGGTGGTTCAAAATTTAATTTATTACCGTACTTCTTCTAATAGAGAGACATGTAGGTCTATTGTTTCGAAATTTGGTCACCATTTTAGTATAATTGAACATGTCGAACTAATTAAGCACTGTCACTCTTATTTTTCAAATGGTTTTTCATATGTCGGTCCATTAGAGCAAGTTTATCAGTAACTTTAAATTGATCATGAGAATCAGGTAAAATAAGTAGGTAAGTAGATTGTGAGAACAAGTTAAATTAGATCAAACGTGTTTACTGATCGTGAGAATAAGCTTTGCTGATAGTTCCCTTTATACTATAAAGTTTATAGAGCAGAAATACATTAGAAGCCGAATCTATAAAATTATATTTGCAACAAATAAAATTAAATGAGTGTATGCAACCACTCATCAGTCGAAATCTGAATCCTATTGACTCACACTATCTTTATCTGAATCATACATTGATTCCTCAGCAAATTCCACATTTTCCAGTGCTAGTAATTATCCCATTTCAGAGTTCATCCCTCATTTTATCGAAGCTTTATCAAACCAGAAGGTGTAGAACCATTTGCTTTGAATGCATGTCGTCTTCGACGGATCTATTGAAATCTAGACATTGTGTTATTTTTACTTTTTACGCAATTGAGTATTGGGTCTGAAAAATCAGGAGAATCAATTAACTCGAAGAACATCTGGACCTGAGTCTTGAGAAAAATTTATGTAAAAGTTTTTAATTTTAATGAATGATAATTTATGCTTTTGTCCATAATGATGTTTGTTAGATATTTTATTGTTAAAATTAATATAATCGTTTTTCAAATCAATTTATTTAAGGATGGTGTAACTGAAACTATTAAATAAAATGATGATATAAAGAATAATACGATAACGAATGAAAGACTTCATCGTGACTAAATATTAACTGTACAAAGTCGCTATACAGACAAAACCGTCTCGAGATGGATTATGCACACCTATCTCAACTTTACGCGGAAATCACTCATTTTTCTCCAAAATTTGTCATTTTATCAGCATATAAATTATCATAGTTAAATTTGAGCTTGACCGACAAACCGTGAATCAGATGATAACGAATTTTTTCAAATTTAATCTAAATTGATTTTTATAAATATAATCGCCATTGATAGTTATAAAAATCGCCATTCGTCAAGTAAAATAGTACTTTATTAGTATTTTCATAAAAACTATCACGTAATTCGGTGTAGGAATCATCCAAATCGTCATTATTCGAAATCGGTGTTAATTTAAACATTAAACTATTTGTACGGTTTTCGATCGATTACATCGCTTTCCAGGCACTGTACTTTGTCTTTCAAGCCGCTGTACCGACAGAATTGTATTGATGCGGGCTATCCATGTTGAACCACGTCCGGCTCCTCCGAAATTTTATATTTATTTGTTGATATTATTTTTAATAACGAAAATTAATAATTTCTAAAAAATTGATTTATAGCAAAATAATTGGTAAATAAGTGATAAAAATGGTCATTTATGAAATAAATTAGTATTTTATTAGCATTTTAGAACATCTTTCACAAAATTCTGTGTATGACTTGTCAAAATCGTCATTGTTTGAAGTCAGTGATAATTTAACCATTGAATGTCTTGTACGGTTTTCGATTGATTTCATCGGCTTCTGGGTGTCTTTCGGCGAATGCGTTGTAGTGACAAAATTGTTTTAATTTGGGCTATCCAGATTGACCACGTACTTAAGTGGATTCACTCCGGTTCGTCCGCAATTTCACATTGAAAAGCGTGAACGACAAACAAACAAACACACTTTTTAATCAAATATTATATATGCTTGATGCAGAGTAGCGAGAGGGTCATTCATTCCTGCAATGTAGACTTGGGATTTAGCCGCCTCCGATGCGATATGGCGGGCTGTATCCACCGGGAGCCGTGCAATAAAAACTTGCTTAATAAATTACTATTTTGATAGATTACCTTTCGAAGGGATGGGACCTGAATATTTTCATATATCTTGTTACGGCACGGCATTAACGAACATAATACTCGAAGGAAACCCTCCCTCACAACCCACATCCCGTACGCCCGAGACCTTTAGAGAAAATTGTGAGAATAGTCTAGCTCGACTATTCTCGTTAGTTTTAGACTAGTCCCGAGCGTGAGTAGAGAGGAAGCGAGGGCACCCTGGGTCTGTCCGAATACCCTTGCAATCTTCTGAAAATCCTCGAATGAGAAATAAAAAATTACTAAGCTTAATTAGATTAATTAAAAGCTTACCAAAAATGATTCATAACCTTATCGCGAAACTCCGTTGAATAAACACCGGTACTTCGAGCAACTACGCATCCGCGATAAAAAACCGTGGGTGGCTTACCTACAGACATCGAATTAGACAAATTTAACAAGCATAAACAAGAACCCCTTACCTCCTCACCTTCTTTAGAAATTCAAAAACGGCGACGTTTTGTTTGTTCCGACCAGCATACCGGTTGTGGAGTTCGCAGCGCAGTTCCTCCTCAAAAAAGAACTGGGGGTGGCCTATCTACAGATATCCAAATGCATTAAGTCGACAGATATAAACTAAACCCCTTACCTACGAGCGAATAAATTTGATTTATATATCTCATTGCTTATGTCAGTTACATATTAATCGATTATTGTATTTATCTGTTCATTTATTACTTTCAATATAAACTTATAACTGTCGGACTATTTGTTTGAATTTATTGATATTTTAAACTGTAATTTGCTGTCGCTCAATTTCGAATAATTAATTTCCACCATGATGAGAGAGTCCTCCAGTTTTGAGGGAGATGAGAAAGGTTGAGGTTGAAGGAGGTGATAGGGCGAGTAAGAGAGAGGTTGTTATGTAAGGAGTGGAGGATTGTTGTACAACTATAAATAGTAGATGAAAACTTAATAATGTTCGTAGAAGTATGTAAAGTTTTTTCCTTTGATTCACTGTTTAAAGTAATGCTTAGTAATGAAATTTTACGATAACTTTTGAATGAGAAATTGATGATATATTAATTTTAGTAATATTATAATATACATATAATAATAATATACATAAATCTAATAATGATATTCTTCTTTAATAATAGTGTTTATTAATGTTTTATCTGGATAAAATTTATAAATGTTGGTTTGATGCACGATACAAGACCACAGCTCAATAATGTTTAGTATTAGCCGAATTAATGAGTCCGAATTAATGTTAATGACTCCACATCACAAACAGTAATGGAGACGTTTATTGTTGGCCATTGATGGAAGGTTAAATAAAAAAACCTTGCTAATTTTTCGTTCACATTTTTTTCCGTGTATATTTAATTTTTTTGTGGATAATACCATAAATAAAACGATTCCAATAATTACAAATCGAGAACGTATTTTCTCTCGCATTTTATGATCTACTGGAAATCCAAGTCAACAACAACAAGAGAATAAATTGTCGAAAGATTTACTTTCTGTTTGTTGCAAATCATAAGAATCACTCGTTATTTATGGATTAATAATTTACCAAAAAATTGCGAAGAAACCGACATTAGACAAACGCTTCAAAGTCATGGCAAAATCCAAACAATCCGAATCCATCAGAACAACAACTCCCGCGGAGCGATTGTCGCGTTTATCGATTGTAAATCGTCGACATCGGTCGTCTCTTCCTCGATCAATTGCGCCATTTCCGATGTGTCACAAGTGACCGATCCCCGATCCTTCATCGTCTGGATCACGGTGCGCGCGGGTATGGTGGCGATCCTTCGAAAGTATGAACGCCACCGAAATATGGTAAGCCTTATTGCTAGGCGACCGAATCTCCCCGTTTCACTCTTTAGTACGCAACCCCAACATCTTACTTACAGCTTTTAGAATAAGTTCTTCTCACATAGTTTGCGGCTTTTTTTAACCTAATACAGAGCCTACTGACTTTACATTGCAAACTTTAAAACCAGGTATTTAAATTTGTAGAAACAGGATTTCTTGGTTCCAGTTGTCTTTCCTGTTATTCTTGCTTATGTGTGTTTTACAGTACATAATTGGTCGGTTTCTCTTAAGTTATCATCCACCTTTTTAGTATTCTTTTTTATCTTCTCTTTTTCGGTGATTTCTTGTCTTTTCACTTCCTTTTGTACCTTAAAACTCGTGCAATGTAAAAGCAGACATTTTTCAACTTTATCCTAATACGACGTATGTTTTATCATATTTTCCGCTAATTTCTTTATTTTGACAAAACATTGTTCCTTTGATTTGTCTGTTCTGTGATATTCCAGTGCTTCTCATAAATTCTTGATTTGTGAGGTGCTGGAAACCGGATTTACCTGTGGAGACCAGCACCTCTTCGATGGGCAGGGAAATCGTCGTAGGCGAGCGGTAGGTTCTAGAGCCCACCGGTTGGTTTGTCGGCGTGTTCCTATATTGCAACCGATCTACAACAGGTACTCGAAAAGTATGCAGCGATCAATATCAGTCGGTGGTCTACTTGATAATTCGTTGAATGATTTCATCAAAAACGACGATATAAAAATAATAATTCGATTTTTTAAGAAAATATTTATTTGTATAGTTTTGGCTCAAAAGTTTCTGCCGAAATTTCAATAACTAATAAACATCAACAAAGTATTTAATCATCAACGTCACATAAGTTTTCAAAATATTCACCGCCATGCTCAATGCATCGTTGTCACCTTCCCGGTAACTTTTTGATGCTATGCTGGAAGAATTGCTGCGGTTTTGAGTCAGCCCATTGTTGAATATCGTATATTAAATTTTGCTACCCAGTCGGAGCATGTTCTGAGGCCAACTGTGCCTCCATCAAGGATGCAGTTGATTTATTTGTAATTATTGGCAGTTGACAGTCCTCTCTTTCATTTGTAAATGATTTAATAAATGATTTTTGCTAAAATCTTATCGAGAAAACTGCATTTTCAGTACGAATACTCACTAGTAAAACTAAACATTCGTAATTGATTTAAACAATGTTTAATTTCATAAAAATTAAGTATTTTATTATACAAGTTCTGTTCAAATTGTAAAAAAATTAACATTTTCTGTTAACAAAACTTCTGAAGAGTACATGGTAAAAATTTCATTAAAGGCGAATGGATGGAAATAATTTTAGAAAGCTTTATTTCATCGACATAAACTTTTGAGCCAAACCTGTATATTCAAAAATTTAAAACTGTACACTTTAAGTAATGATTATTAAAACAATTGTTAATTTAAGTGTTGAATTTTTTTGTAAATTGTCTTTTCCATTGATTGACCGGCGCACCAAAATTTTGTTTCCTTGAAAGATGCTCTAAGGTGATTTTCGAATCCTTTAATTTCTGGATTGACATTTTTATACGGTGAAACCACATTTGGTAACATTAATTGGTAACAAATAATCTTGATATCAATTGTTCCAAGTTCATAATTTGAATTGGCTCAAAATCCTTATAGCTGGTCGCCATGTTATCATTATTTAGAACGGCTGCATCATTCACATAAATTTCTGTCATCATAGCAACAAATAATTTTCGACAAAAAATTTATTTGAGTGACAATTTTCTTTTAAATTTTCGCACCAAATTCTAAATATTCAAACAAATACCTTTATTTAGAGGAACTAATTTATTTAAAGCACCAACCATAAATAATACAATCCGACTCGTTGTGTGTCGATTCTGTGACCAATTCGTGGCGTCCAGCAGTGAAACTCGAAACGGGGGCCGGTTCAACATGACCAGTTCACGTCGGATCGCACATAAAATTACCAGACTCGGTCCGTTTAGTATCAAGTAGATGGCCAGCGATGTCATGGCAATGGAATTTTCATAAAAATATACAATCTTCTTGAATTCTGGATGTTCTGAAGTGCTGAATGGCGAATTAGTTGAATAGATATAACGTGCTATTTGATGATCTATGCTGTTCTTTAATTGCTGTGTTTTAATTGGTGTGATTGCGTCATTCTGATTAAACAAAGTGAGTTGTGAATATGTAAATGTTTTAATTGGATGTGAAGTGTCTGTGTGTGTGTTTTTGTGAGTTGTTTTGTCAAAAAAAATGAATATCACTCACTTTTTAAAAAAACGAAATAAAGATTTGAAATAATTGAACTTGCTTTTGAATTGAAATGGCGGCATTTAAGTTGCAATAGCGAATAGAAAGTCGTAAAAATACATTTTAATGGACGATTTGAATTCATATCGATATATAGTGAAGATTTCTGTTGATGAAGACGAATTGTTTTCATATTTGTGTAAAACAGTCTCTCACTTCGATGATTACAACGATTATCGTTCTTGCGAGGTGTATACCATTAGTTATCGGTGGCGAAACGATTTCAATTATTACCCTTCTAATGAAGATCCCGCAATTGTGATACCGAAGGATCGC
>MQRK01255158.1:27014-37247 GCA_001938485.1 Girardia tigrina
ACTCTATATATCGATGGAATATATGGCCGGTGGAAGCCTGGGATCGCTAGTGAGACGAAGGAATGAATGGAGCCTAATAATAAATTCAAGTTACAGTTTTACAACATTTGTTCCAATGCAAAACGAAATACATCTGAACGATTGTATCAAACGAATGACTATCGGATGGAGAATTTTGACAAATCGATTAATTGAAGTTATTTTTTACGGACAATTGGACGTTCGGAGTGAGATGTATATCATGAATCAATGTAAAGAGGATACATGTTTTGTGTCACAACAGTTCTTCAAAAATCTAACTCAAATCAGTAGCGGTGCGATACAACCAGCAGTCTTAACCGGTGAAGATTTTTCTCAAAATCAATTCGATCCGATTTCAAATTCAAATAATAAAAGAACCTCTGCTGAGATACAACAAGTATTGCCATGAAAGCGGCAGGGATGCTAGACTAGAACTACGACTTAAATGATCATCAATGACCAAAGAATCTCGCAACACAAGACAGAAAAATCAATTAGGTCTTAAAATTAAAATTTTTCAGAAATACTTACTTTCGGGTTTAAAAATCTTTAAATTCAAATATTTACTTTTAAAAAAGAAAACGTTAATCTTTAAACTTTAATCTGACTCCACTTAATCGATAGGTTCTTCCAACATAAATATATAAATGAATGAACACAAATTCTTTTTAGAAACATTATTTTCAATAACACAAAATAACACACAGCTATATATTGTTCAAATCAATAATATCAATAAACGTTTATTAACGTCGAAACTAAAAATCTTCTAAATCGAAGAATTCCAAAACTGAATCAAAGAGCGAAAAGAAGTGATACCAACATGCACTTTTAGATTACCAACGTACTTCTGTGTTAAGTAGTAAACAGCTATGGTCATCATTTTCCAAACAATGTTGAACAAATAATCCCTAAATAATGTAGTGATTCATGCAAACGTTCACTAAGTTTTTTTGTGACCAAATGATGTCGATGAGTGACACAATGTACCGATAATATATTATCTATAGCTTGTTTCAAGTATGCCAAAAAATCATCGGTGTCGTTCTATGATTGCCGGAGCACTATCAGAAACAATGTAGATGATATTAGTCAAGAGTATCGAAAAATCCTTTTAATTTAGAAAAGTAAAGCTTCGTTTCCTGTTAGTATTGACTCATCAAGCTGTATGGAGAATTCAGATGTTTTTAAATAATCACATAACGAGTTTTCTACACTCTGAGCCATTTCATGGATCCTTCTTCGTACAGTATTATTACTCAATGGAATTCTTTTTATTGAAAACTGGTCTGTGAAACACAGTGCGCATTACCTTACTTACAGCTTTTAGAATAAGTTCTTCTCACATAGTTTGCGGCTTTCCAGACTTCGCGATCATTAAATGTAATAAGAAACAAGCAGTTCATCGTCATCTCTCATATGTTGCCCCTATGAGCTATTGTAGTGTCGATTTTTCCAAATATTTTTCTTCGAGTGATTGAAAAAATGTTGATGCCTTAACCTTTTTGTCACTTTGTATTTAGATTAAATGTCTCTTATGTTCAGAAGGTTTCATTGAATCATTTGACATCGTTTTATTACATAGAAAACTGAAAGGTAAAGTACTATTTCCGGGTGACAGAATAAAAGCATATCATAATAATAATAATAAATAATTCAAAATTAATTAACAACAGTATAATTTTTTAATCAACTTAAACAAGAGTATAACTTTGCTTAAATAAATTTAAACTAAAGCGATATCAATTTTATTCATATATACTTAATAATAGTTTTGGGAGCTCACATATATTTTTGAATTTTAATATCTAAACATTTTTATAAAAATGAGAATTTATTGAAAATGAAATTTTATAAGAATGTAAAATGAAAACTTAAATATATGATTTTCTATACGAAGATTTTTTAAAAAGATGAAAAATTCACAATGGTAAAGTTTACATAACAAAAAAATAATACTTTTTTGCCCAAGACTAGAAAATTTTGTAGTATACGCTTCAAATCACGCATAAGATTGAACTAAATTGTAGATTACATGAGCCACTCCTTAATAGTTCGTAGATTATTATAGATTATAGATTAGTTCGTACAAGTATCGACTATATTGCTTTCCTGTGTTAATCTGTCTGTTATTATTTGTATTTCATACAATATTCTATATTTATAATTTACTTAGGAAACAAAAATCAATAATATTTTATTCATTGTTATTTATTTTAACTTCAATATAAATTTATGTCAAAATTTTTTTATTTTACATTAAACCTTGCGCGGACCCCCTGAGGTTGTGCAGGGACACCCAAATCGATTTTAATTTTCCAAGGACTCCCCTGAATGATCCCAAGCACCCCTTGTGGTCCATAGGGACCACTTTGGGAACTACTGATCTAAAATCATTAAATATTCATCGTTGGAATTATACTTAAATCAACTTTTATCTTTATTATTATCTGTTATGATTAAACAAAGCTAAAATCATTAAACATTCATATTTGGAATTAACTAAAAGCATTAAATATTCTTAAATATTCATTAAAAGCATTAAATATATCCAATAAGAATGCCAGAATAAGTCAGTAGTTAACGTTGCACCACAGTTATTCTCTCGTGGTTGGGCGACATAATTATTTCTGTTCTTAATTTCTGATCGATACGAATATCTATTATTATTTACAAAAATGTTACGTCGAAAATCAATAATTCTGCTAACGCGTGATGTCGAAGTATTCATAATCTTGTATTCATGTATGCGTGTTTATACGTTGGCATGTGGCTATGTTAATCTCGGTCGTTTTCTATACGTGTACCGGTTTAAACTGCGATTCTTTATCCTGGTACATGATTTGTGATTCACGGATTATTCATAATGAATAATCGCAAGATTTAATTTTTCAACTATCTCGATGACTCATGGTATGTTTTTAACTGTTTATTTTAATCAATTTCTTGCAAGTCTTCAAGGGTTGTTAACTGCGCTTGGAACATAAAATACGGTTGCACAGGACCTCCACGGATAACCCTTGTGAAACTCTAACTCGGTGTTTCCCAAACTATTTTGTCCCGTAGACCACTTACCGATATTTTTATTTTCCGTAGATCCCCTACAGTTAAAACTTTTGTAAATTTAATAACTTCAAATATATTTTTGACAGCTGATACATTACTGTCCAACTTTATGGTTTATTGATCGATTTATTTATTTACAATAAGAAAAAATGAAAAATATACAAGTTTTATTCATATTTTATTGACAACACAGAATTAAACTACATATTTGAATTTGGAACGATACAAAGTAAAAAATAATCACTTAAATAAAATTAATATACATAAAATGCTGTTAATGAGAGGGATGAACCTGATGCACCGATGTCAATTGTTCAATTCGTGGCTTCAAATTAGTCAGGTGAAGTCTTAAATCTCCACATTCATTGATTTATAATTTATTTCTATTTTTCGTAAGCACATTGATAACCACGCTAAAACATCTTTCCGCCTGGTATGAAGATGGAAAAGCTATCAAAAACCACGCTCTGATACCAGAAATGATCACAGAGCGACAATTTGAGCGCGGCAGCCACGCCCAGAGTTCAACAACTCGTATCTTGTTCTCGTTTTAGATTCGTGGTTTCTGCGTCATAAATATATTCTATATAGATATTTAATTTTGTAAGCAAACAACACATACTGTTTCCAATGAATAAGAACCGCAGTCAACATAATCTCCAAGACAAATATCTTTCAGTTGATGATTTTCCACAATTTTGGAATATTATCATTAATTCATTCCATTGATCATGAATGTCTTCACCATTTTTAATAGGTACTGAATTTTTGTCAATTTCTTTGATATGCAATCTCTGATCGGGAATTCTTACATGAATATCTTCGAATATCTTCATAAAATAATCCACATTAAAATTATTGTCAAATGGCAAAGATATCTGTTCTTCTAAATTAGACATTTCAATTTCAGTTAATGAATATATGAAAGAAATCAATATCTCAATAAAATTTTATTAGTTCTCAAATCTCTATATCTTGATTTATTAAAACACATTCATAAAATTTACAATTTTCTTTCCATAATTTCTTTACATAATTTTAACCATAATAATAATGTTTTTTTTTACATTTTTCTACTTACAAAAAAAACTAAATTAACCAAAACATAAAATTTCTAAATTCAAACTTTTTTAATTTAATTTAATTTCATTTCATTTTTCTAAATTTTATAATTTATATTTACAAAAAACTCGATTAACTAATACACCAACTTTCTCAAAATTTAAAACATTTTTTACATTTTATATTCTCAAACAACGCTATACTGCCTTAATTTCTTATTCGCGGACATGTTGAGTTTTCTGTCGATATACGAATATATTTTAAACGACAATTAATTAAATTAATATATATTATATATTCATATTAATGTTGTGTTATGAAGTTCTAAGTGACACTATTTAAAAACAATAGACAGAACATTTCATTCCTGCCTAGACAGCATAAAAGTATTTACAATTAGTTTTAAAATGTCGAAAGGTCCGAAAAAATAGTTTATAGAAATATGTTTGCAAGATAATTTTTCCGAATTAAAAAAATAACATTTCCTAAAGTCATAATCAGAAGCTGCAAATCTACGCAAGCGGAACGATTGCAAACATTTTGTATAAAAATTTGTACTTACTTTTTTTGGCACTCCTAAAACACAATTACTTTTATTACGTATTTTCACACAACTGCTCTTTTTGACTTCCAGAAAACTAATGAAGAGTGTTTGTCTCCAACAACAGTATTTATACTTAATACAACAAAAATTTGTGCAAACTTTTTTGCAAGTATAGACAGGCTTTATTCATTGTGCTTGAGCGTATTATGCGTTGGTACTGTTATAAAAACTTGTCAATACTTGCACATGAACATAGCATACCATGCATTATAGTAGATATGTATAATTCTGAATATATTGTTTATGAAGTAGAATATATTGTTTTATTATACAGAAACTGTACTATTGAGATTCACGCAAACCATAGATAAAACGCAAGCGGTTTACTCATTTGTACTGAAGCACTTCGCTGATACGCAGTCAAACGAATACCATAAATGTATAATTACAAGAAACTGATATATTTCTTTACCTATGCAAGGTTGAACGGATTGTAAATTTATGACAGTTCGCATGTATTCAAATTATAAAAATGTTAATTTTATGAAAGGTAAATAATTTACGTTTACAAAATTGTAACATAATTTTATCCAACATTAAAACTTATAAATATTGAATAATTAAATATAAATATTTGTGAAAGATGTAATCAATAAATTCCACCTAATGAAAAGAAAGTGTACTTTCCTGTAGACCCCCATTTTATCTTCTCGCTGTCGTAGAGCCCCTGCGAGTCGAAATCGACCCCATTGGGTCTATATAGACCCCTTTGGGAATCACTGCTCTAACTGGAGATGTTTCCCGTAAAGATATGCTTATGAGGGACACAAGGGTGCTCAAGGACGCTGGGATACTTCGACCGCTTCTCACAGCTGTGATATTTGGTTAAATATATGTATTTTACCACTGTTGTCTCTTTTTTGTTTTTATGTTGATTTTTAAAATGTCAACTCAAATGTGTTATTTAAGTAATTGACCGCAACACATTTATAAATTTATATATTATTGAAAAAGATTTCTAAGGTGCTGGCTGCCGGACCGAGTGGCTTCGACCAGCAACTCTTAATTTTCGGATTGCTGGGTCAATCCCTTGATATTGTGTCTGAATATTTGTTGATAATATAAATGTGAAAATTGTAATGTAATATTTATTGGGAAACAAATTGTGCAAAATGAAATTATTCGATGCCTCTAATAGTGGGTTCTGTGAGTTCTTTTTAAAGTTTTCGATTTTGTTCAATTCATTTTTTGTTTAAACAACATTCAATTTTTTTTTGATTTGATATTCTAATTTTAAATCGGTTATTATTTAATTTAGATTTTAGCTTAGTTACTTGTTTGATTTGATTTTTTTTATTCGTAAATGGTGGCCACTGAATTGAGTTGTTGTGATCAGCACCTCTTGATCGTGCGGGTTGTCTCAGGTAGGAGATGAACCGTAAATATCCAGGTTTGGGTTCGACTATGTTTTAGTATTTACTACCAAACGAAATTAATGGATTCTCATAAATTCAAAAAAAACTAGTTGCGCTCAAAGTATTTATTTTGTTATGTCAAATTTCGAATTCCATTTTTTTATTAAATAATACATTAAAACAAACTCCAATAATTATAAATAATAAACCTTTACAATAATAATTAATCTTTTTAATGAAATCATTTTTATTTTCGGAAATTAATTTCATCAAAATTTGAATTGGACTTATTTTTCTTAAACATTAAAACTGATAAACCAACATAAAACCTTCTTTCAATAAATTAAACATTTAAAATTCGATCCATGTTACGCACAAAACAAATAAGTAATTTTTTGTTAAAATAACATCAATGTGAAGGTGACACAGACCCAAGAACTCACACGAATAAATTTCAAACCAAACCAATGCAATCCCGCCATTCCCAAGTTGCAAGGTACCAAATATAAAATTTTTCTATTCTAATTAATTACTATTGGTTAAATTAATTAAATTAAATTAAAGTAATTACACTTCCAAGCAATGCTCCGATCGCAATATGTTACCATACATGTGGCAACCGGTTTGATGTGATTCAGGATCTGACTCTCGTTACAGGTGGCAGGAGCTCCAATTACCTGGAGTGGCGTGGTGAAGAGTCTAGATAGATTACACCGTTCTTGAATTGACTATCGTTAAGGAACAAGAAAAAGCGATTCCAAAATTACGCAATGGAAAAAACCGCATTAAACATTATATTAATACAACTATATTTTATTACAAAACTATAAATATTAATCGTCTTAATCCAAATATTACAGACCAGGACAGACTTTTCTTTGAAGCTCCACTAGGAGTTTGTATCCGTCGCGGAATCTTGTTGGATCAGGATATGTGTTCAATCGAGTTAAATAACCCCATACCTGGTTGATCCGGGTTTTGATTTCGTGGTTCAATGCGCTGATATCATAAAGCAACGCGTAACTTTCGCTGAGTGTTTCCCAGCAGGACCGGAGTTCGTCGCGACGACTCTGACACTCTCTTTGTTGTTGAATCAGTGGAACTATCGCTTTTATCGTGTCTTCGCAGTTAATCGGAGCTCCTCGGTTTAGCGGTGTTATTGCGGTTGTCGATTTCTCATTTTTCTCCATTTGCTAAACAATTTTCATCATACATTATAAATACATATAAGTACATAATAAACGGTTTATATACAGGATTTTAAAACAGTAAGAGAGTTACACAGCGCAAATCTTGATTGAGCCCCTCAAAATGTCACGACCATCCTTTGTTCGGAACATTCGTGGTTACTCATGAGCTCCCAGAGGCTTATAATGGTTCAGCCACAACCCTATGTGAAATAATTTTGTGTTATGTCTCTTGCTGAATGGTCGGATGCGTCTCCCTTGACCAACATCTATAAATAGGGAAGGGTTCGGAGCACCCTCGGGCTCTAAGATGATCTTAGATGACAATATGTTTTTAATATGTGCATTATATACATCGACTCTGACTGTATTCACGGGAACGACCGTATTATTTACATGGCCTATGTCGTGCTCTGAAAACGGAGCTAGTTATATTAGTTCATTTTAAACTTTATCGAAATTCTTTCACATATTGTTTTTTATTATTAATCGATATAATTATTATTAAAAAATTTTTTAATAACAAATAAGAAACAGATAGGTAAAATTATTAAACATTATCAAATAATAAACAGACAAAATTATTAATCAAACTTAAATACCATATAGAAAAAAATTATTAACTAACATCAAATAAGAAATAGACAGAAATCTTAATCATTGTCAAAGAAATTAGACAAAATTATTAATCATTAGCATAGCGTGATCGATAGCTCGATTCGACGACGTCTGGTTGCCGATCGGATCCGGGGATCATCGGTGGATATGCCATGGGATTGCGGTCTTGTGATCGGCTCACGGCGGTTCCACTTCCGTGAATGCCAATACCGCTCCGTTCGTCAACATACAGACCGAGTATGCAACCAGCGAGACTGTGGGGATCCGTCATGCGTCGCCAAATTGTACGGGGCGATTGCGCACGGGATCCGACCGACTGGGGCCGGTGCCGCACAGGACGGTTTCCGTCAATATCAGCATCGGATAAAAACATCCGAACGTCGATTTATTTTCAATATTTGAAATTTAAAACATAAAAAGCAGCCATAAATTTATTTCCATTTAAAATTGTGCACCCAATTTTCACACTTTTAGTTTACTTAAACAAAAATCAAAATTGAAAGTTTTTTCAATTTATTTAATATTAGTTTTTCTGAACACTACAATAATAAATAAAATACGTAATAAAAATAATATTGTATGTAGAAGCACACAAAATGATCTTAACATTTTATCTGTACTGAAGGCCCTCGTAAATCTTGTCGTAAATCCTGGATTACATAAATAGTCTCAGTGACCGTGCTCCGTCAATCGTCGTTTAACGGTTGTCTTAATTGGGTTACGCTTTCGCTAGTGTCGTTGAGCTATGTGATGTTGAGTTGTCAATAGTTTTGTCGTCTGTAATTTTATCAACAATGCGTCAGTTATATTCTTCTTTTTTTCTGTGTCGTTGTTTAAAAACGTTATCTTTTTGTTCAATTAGTCTACTGCATTTATAGCAGTTTTGATTTTTCACGATACTCCTTTCGGCCAATTACCGATCTCCACGACACCGATCTATGATGCTGCCTCGGGTGTGTCCAGACTTACAATGAATCTCAAGAAGGACGTCACTATGCCACGTCACCGATTATTCATAGTGAATAATTGCTTGTTTCTATTTTGGATTTTCTGGTTAACTCATGGTAAGCGTTACATAAAAATTCTTATATTTTAAGTAATTTTGTCATTCTTTAAGGGTCAATAACTTCGCGGGGTTTGACGCAATTTCAACATGCAGGTCATACATGGATGGATCTCGTCGAGCTCTATCGGGAGAAGGTCAGATTACCCGATCCTCTTTTCGGTATGTTCTGGAGACGATTTTGTTAACCCATGTTCTATGTATATATTTCTTAGATGCAGAAGATATCACAACAAATTTCGAGGGGTACAAGGAGGTTCTAGACGATGCTGAGATCCTCGGACGACGTTCACCAACCGAATTTTGGCTGTTAACTGTGATTTATTATTAAATATATCGTTAACGCCTTCTTTTTATTTTATATATTTCCTTAAAGTGCCATATGCATATATATTATAATAAATTCCTGACCGCAACACAATGATCAAGAATTTCTTTCTTATACTTTTTGATATTTCCACTGAATAAATCACTAACAATTGAGCTTTTATCTCGTTTTCCAAGCTGGAGAAGTATGAATCCATTAGAATTATTTCTTATGAATGTTATCGAATCCATAAAAAGTTATATAAATTAAATATATATTGTATTGTAATAATTATGACGACTTCTTGTGAAGTAAGAAGTCGCAACTAACAATCTTATCTGGTTCTGAAGAAAAGAGAATCGAAATAGCTTTTTCAGGGTTTTAAAATAACTTATTTATCCACCTAGTTTGCAAGACAAATCGGTTATTTTAATTCTTATTATGTAGACTAGATTAACCGAATTATTCTTATAAATTAATCTGATTAAGAACAATATCACTGGAGTGAATGATCATAATATATTACCAAATTAACACCACACATAATTTTAGTATAACCTTTAATAATATAATAAAAAGGTAATAATAGTTACCAAATGTTAGGAAAGACAATATAGGAATCGACACCTTCGGTAATAGATCAAAACTGTGAAATTCTGCTTTCGCGTGTTTTGGGTATGTTTGTAATTTTCTTTCAATTTACTTCTGTACAAAGTCTTGGGTTAATTAGTTGTTCTTTGTACATAGGGATTCCTGGGTGCGAGGAGTGTGATTGTGTTGTTCTTCAAACATGCTTGTATATTCTGTGTATGCGTTTATTTTTATTTTTTATATTCACCTTGGAAAGGAAATCATTCACAAATTAAATTTGTCCTTTGGTAATATTTCCGAGGACCTACTGGGTCAATTAAAGACATGTATGAATCTTAAAGAACCAACAATAGAGTCAA
>MQRK01255161.1:0-12307 GCA_001938485.1 Girardia tigrina
CTTATGTTTTAACAATAATTTTTAAAAGAATAAAATGAAAAAAATAAAAATAAGTTTTCACGTTACTTGTTAACACGACTCCTCTTAGTTAGATTTCTTGCAAGTATTTTTGGGCGAACTAAAACTAAATTTGCTGTTGTTTATATAGTAATTTTCCTCAGCCTTGAAAATTGATGAGATAAAACAAAGAGTAAAATATTTATAATTTTTGGTGAAGTAAAACAAACATTTATAATTTTTAATTCCAAGTTTTGTTAAACTAAATATTATTTTGTTTGAAATTAATAATTTTGCTAAAAGAATTATTTAAAAATTTTCCTTTATAAAATTTTATCAAAAGTGTTCACATGTATTTTCCAAAACCCTAACAAAATGCGTCAAGATGAAATGAAACAATTGAAGCATGAACTGAATTAGTCATTAGAAATGGTTAGCAATACACAGATTGAGTGAATAAACAGTCTTTCATGAGATAATGGATTTGAAAATAAAATATGCGTCTGGCTATTCATAAGTAGAATATCGTATTTAATGTCGTTAGACAAGCAGGATGAGAATAATAAAATCAAAGATTTAATTGAGAGAGCTGTTTCTGAGCATAACACAATAATGTTGAATAAAATATAAATCGATTAATGATATAAAAGCTTGTTGTTGGTATGCTATTAAACTATTAAACTATCGAGAGAGTCAGAAGCTTAAAATGATGCGAACAATATATGCGATAAATAATTTAACAATGATATAAATACATGGCAGTAATGATAGTGATATTTAATGATGATGCGAATTCATTCTAGATTCAATGGATGCTGCAAGATTCACATATAACGGTGTCATAAGTCATATTCAGTATACAACAGTGCCGCGAGTTTCATCACAGTACATAACACAGCGTATTACAGTGACATCAGTATACATTCAGACACCATGCCGCAAGTGTGACGATACACATAATCAATTGGCAGCGTAACAAACACGACCAACATATTAACAGACAATACAGTAACATACGTAAAATCATCCCATATTGATACTGAACCAGGGGGGGCCATAGCCCGTCCTGTCTTTAGTCAAACCCGAAGGCCCTTCGAGCTGCTAGTCAGTTGTCAAGTAAGAAGAGGCGTCCGACCCGTTTATAACTAAACTTATAAACTCATACATAAAACGACATTGGGTTGTGGTTGACCCTTAATAACCACAAAGGGCTCTTAAGCTTGCAAAAATGTTTAAACTCGAGAAGGTCGCGACAAAATTATATCAATCAAAATATTTACTTAATCATATAAAATAGAAACGACTAAGACTATAAAATTATATTCGGAAGAATAAATCAACATGAATTATATGAATAACGAAAAACTTTTCATAAAAATTATAATAAATGAATACGAATGTAAATTACAGATTATATAATAGCTCGTTCAACCACTCCAAATAATTCAAAATAACTGTTTGCGCAATAAATATAACTGACGAAAATATGAACAAATAATGAAACGTTTGCGCTTCCGTACACTGTTGAAATTTTTCAGAGTTAAAAATTGGGTGTCAAATTTTAAGAGTAAAGTGTGTCTTGTTGCGCAAAATGAATTCGCTATTTATATTGTAAATGATTTGTGTAGAAACTGCGCTCCTCGAGCCTTCTTGCACACCTACATGTTTGTATGTGATAGGTGGCAGATTTGTGTTTCGACAAATATTTATCAGTTGCCGGATTGTTATTCACGACAGAATGGCAAAGAGGGGGAAATTGTGCTTAGTCGCAATGTTTATATTATGCAGGATTATTGCGATTCACAGATATCTTGACAGTAGTTCGTCCTAAGTAATCATTTCGGAGAGGCTTGTTTTGTTTATTTCAGATATCTGCTATCTGGTTCTGGATTATGTTGGTGGATTGATTCAGCGGAAATCGTTGTCCCAGGATGTCCTATCCACTCCGGCGACCATCGGTTAAGCGGGTTTCTGTGTGCAATTGTCTGGCTTGTTCATTTATGTTTATGTGTAGATTGATTAAGATGCCTCTCAGGTAATTTCTCGAATGCCACATGCTTAACTGCTGACATTTGTTCATCCAGGATGTCGCTGCGATCCATTCAGGACCTACCGCGGAGATAAGCGGATTTCCATGATTCACTCCGAATCATTCTAATAAGTTAATTAATTAGTTAATTAAGGATTTTTTAACCAAGTTCTTTTTTCTTTAAAGGTTCGGTGGCTCCAAAAGGTGCTTGAGTGAGGGAATGGACCCGGGCCCCTCCCGGCATGAGACCTCTAAGCCTCTATGGTTCATGGGGTTTATTATTAGATATTTACACATATTAGACTATTCCCCTATTCTTTGGGTGCTCACACTAAATTGAAGATCGTGTCGTAACATATTGATGTTGTTAATACATCATATTCAAAAAAGATAAAAGATTATCAACAAATATAAAACAATAAAAAAAGAGTGAAGCGCGATTTCGAAAATAAAAAAATATTTAAATTAAACATAATAATTAATAAATGTTACGTTGTTTAAAATAGTTTTTCATTTAAAAACTTCTTCTAATGTGCGATATTTCGAAAAACGTGTGATAAATCAATGTAAAAAAAGTTTCTCTATGTAAATATACAGTCGTTTACATCAAGAATTCTCATCTAGGGTCTCGTGCGTTTCTGTTCTTTTCTAATGTGCATGGATCATAATTAGTTTTGCCAATTTTCGCTCAACAATTCCCTCCGGGGGAAATTTTTTAAACGGTAGTGTTGTGGGTATGATGGTGGCCTGGAGTTATTGACCATAACACCATCAAATCCCGGTAAATTATTTCACTGTTGCGTTTCTTTCGCTTGTTGGACGACAGATTGATCGCGCGACTGGAAGGTCATCGAATCCCCATGCTTCAGAAGAGCAGAGACGAGTGGTCATCAACTGCGAGCGATAGCGTCTCCTGTAATCATGGCCATTTCACTCCGGTTTAGCACCATTATATACTGACCAATTCAAAATCATACAACTCTTCTCACAAAATGCAAAAAAAAGAAGCAATTGTACACGTTTCGAAAGCAAAACCAGCATTTTTCAAGGAGAACAAGGAATTCATAAAAAATTTACTCAACAACACAATTCTACCACAAGATGAACACACTGAAATACTAACCGACATTTTTAAGAATGCTGCTACCAGAACCACTAACAAACAAACTTACGCAAACTACAGAAAATGATCTCACCAACACACCCCACCGGTTGCAAGCTTACTCACTACAACCACTGCTCGCAACACACATCAAAAGAATAGATACGATCATCACTGGCGCTAAAAATATACCAAAATAAACAATCCGACAGATGTATCATGTTTAATATCACGCTTGACATTACATTGACACAAACAATTTCTATAACTCATACTCACACACCCATGTATTGGCTCTTATGGCGCGGATGGGGTTTTTGTTGTACTTCGTTTGTCATCCCACAACAACTACGTCAACAATACAAAAGTAAAAGTCAGTTTTGCTGATTTAAAAATAGATAAATGAAAACCAACATATTCAAAATGATTGATAGAAACACTCTTGTGAAAACGAACATGTCGAGTCTAGCATACGGGGTCCAAGAATTTTCAATGAATAAACAGTTATTATTATTATTAAACAGTATTCATTCGATTCATTTGTGGACAATGTGTTTAACTTCTAGTTCACCGGCAAATCAGAAAATTCATTTTTCAAATCCTTCGGGTTTAACAATATGAAGTTTGATATAGAGTCATTCGTTCTTTTTACATTTGCAAGAGCTTACTGATGCCCCTAAGTGCATTTGGATCAAACCGACCGACGTCGACCTAGTAGTTCAATCGTCTCCCTATCGCTTTGACGACAATCGTCGAGGAAGACCCCTTGAGTCATTAACGAGAGCGGAACTAAAAACTCATGTTGAATATACGAAAATCCCCATCATAATAACCTACATAGCATATTTAAATGAGAATATGTATACTTTTCGGAATCTAAATACAATGACAACTACTCAAATAAGTAATAATTTATATTTTTAAATATAAAAATAATTTATATTAATAAACTTTGCACTTTTGTTCAGCGAAGTCAGTGATTAATTCCATTTCATCTTCGTCTTCAATAAAATTAGACGAAAAATGATTTAAGCATTTTTTTAATTTTAATGCGATACTCATTTTATTTTGTTTTTCAAATAATTTAATCGTAAATTTAATATTAACAATTTCAGCCACTAAGTACTGGTCTGAAATTAAACAGTTTTGTGCAATATTATCACTACATTTTGGATTAAGTTTATCTTCATAAATCTTTATTATATTTTTAATTGTTTTACAATTTTTGAAACGATATTTGAAAACTGTTTCTAAATTTGTAATGAGTTGTTGTTCAGCTTTATTATATTCTCCTCTTTTAATATAGAGATTAGCCAAATTTGTACTTGTCTTCAAAAAATATAATTCTGAATTATTTAAATTTGCATATATATTTAAAGCTTTGTGAAAAAGACATTCTCCTTCATTGTATAGTCCTATATTAATGAGAAGAAGTCCTAGATTATTCATTTGCTTTGCAACCGATTCATGATTACTTCCAAATAATTTCTGTCTAATTTCTAACGCTTTTCTACATAAACTTTCTGCTTCAAAGTATTTATTATTTCCAGTCAGTATTATAGCTAAGTTATTTAACGTAGAAGCAACAATTGATGTATCTGCACCATAAACCTTTTCCCTAATTTTCAGTGCATCAAAAATGCAATTTGCCGCATCATTCCATTTATGCAAATCTTTGTATAAGAAGCCCATCATACAGAGCAATATGGCTATATCTGGATGGTCTTCATTTATACCCTTTATATCTTCTATTGATTGCTTACACAACGTTATAGCTGTATCATATTGACCTTGATATACATAGTCTCTAATTACGGACGACAAAAATTTTATTTTGCTAGAAATTATGTCAGTTTGTTTCAATTGGTCATATTCTTCATTTTCAATTTCCAATAAATCAAAATAATTAGTTTTTGATTGTGATACCAAATCATTCTCATTTGACATTAATCTCATTTGATAAATATATTTCGATTTCATCATATCAATATTGCAAACAAAGATTTTATCATTTGTTTTTAAGATTTTGTTTGACAAATCTTGAAATTCTTCCTTTAGCCATTGATTTTCTTCCGTTAATCGAGTATTTTGTAAAAACGAACGAGTTAAATCTGCCATAAGAGAATCATATATCATTAAAAATAATTTTAATTCTTCACATTTATTTAGATTATCATTACTATTATATAAAGATATTGAATCATTAAAGCATCCAGCTTTTAAAGTTAATTCGTTACTTGACTCCTGAATATAATTTGCGATGCTTAAAAGTTTTCTTCTCAAATTTAAATGTTTCATATATAAATCGATTCCAAAATTTACTGCATAAATTTAAATTTCAAAGAAACAAATTAATACTGTCAATTATCAGTTATGCAACTGATTACCTAAAGACTGATGAAATACCTACAATGTTGAAAGAATAGTCACTATGAGGAATAAGTTGATTTTCTTTTCTCTAACAAATAATTTTAATAATTTAACTAGTAAATCAAAGAAAAAGTTTTAAATCCATTATTTATGCGGGCAGAGCTCTACTTGGCCAACAGAATATTTTTGTAATTCTTTGTTGAAGGGTAATTACTACTACATTTTTTAATAAATTTATTGTGTTATTAGTAATTATTTAAATCTTTTGCAGAATAGAAAATTTCGTACAAAAATTTTTACACATCCATTTTGCAATTAAATAGTTAATAACATAATAAATTATTATAAGGCATGGAAAGAAAAAAACCAAAACATTTGTATTAAATACCGTTTAAACATTTGTGGATAATCGAAAACTTTTTTTGCATAAAATATTTTTTGAGTTACTAGTTTGATAAATTTTTAATTATTTTTGTAAGAAAGCAAAGCGCAAGGCGGTTGCAGCAATATTTATTTTTAAAATAAAAACTCCAGTGACGAATCACCGATTAAAACAAACAAGATTAATATCTCTACACGCCCCCCTGATATCAAGTCACACAACCAGTACATAGGGGCATTATAATCCAATTGCGGTCCTAAGACCGCACTCCGAGTCGCCGAGTTCGGCCCGTTCCCGAACTTTAGCTTGGTTCTCTCGGTAGCCATAAAATCCAATTGATCCATTTTCCACATCTTCTCTCCTCACTTCTCGCATCAGAATCCTGCTTGTTCCCTCCGATAAATCCTCGACCAGTCTCCATCCGGCAACTCAGACACAACCACCAGTGCCCGTCATTGGCATCGTCATCCAGAATCGCCTCTATATTGGCCAAATTCACATCATACAACGGCAGGGCACCATCCTCCGAGTCCAAAATCTCGATTCGGTCACAGCCTCTGTCCTGTGTAGCCTCACTCCGGTCAATCGAAACAGGTCATGAGACTATCCACGACCACTCCGCACTGGCTGTCTGGGCTCCACAGACAATCGTAATACACCACCGCATATTTTCCGAAGTGTACTTATCGCCATGTACCATCTGACCCCGAATCTCTCTCAACACTTAGGCTGGCACTGAAAAACTTTCGCAAGATTGGGGTTTTCTAAGTGACACTAAACCCAAGCGCTCCCATCGCGCACAGACGCATTCCTAGACCCAGTTGTCTCAACAATAGCGCCTTCAGCGCTCTCATGCACATCCTTGGCCAGCAGCACCAGATTCTGCACCGCCTTCGATTTATCGTCTGACAACGGCTTCCAGCTGCCCACCTAATTGGACTACTCTATTAGCCGAGTCTGCAGGCGCTTACTTTTCATCTTCTCCGCACCTTTAACCTCTCTCTGCAGTGCAGATCTCCTGTTCCATCCAACGATCAATCTATGGCTCGTTCAACGCGCTTATTCGCCCGATATGTGCCCGAAATTGATCGCCAGTTTTAAAGCCGTCCACAAATCGAGTACTTTGTCATAAACTCGATCCCATACCGACTCCTCGCGATCCGTTTCTTGATTGCTCGCGTGTCCCCTCGACCCTCCTTTTGATCACCCTCACTTCTCCGCGACCCGCTTTTTGATCGTTCCCGAACACGATACTCTAGGTCGCTTTCACGAAGCACAACCGCAATCCGAGTCCATGCCGGCCGAGCACGAGTGCCATCATCGTCCCTTCGTCCACACTCTCGGCCACCAGCTCGAATGGTCCTCGAGATTCTCTCCGAGAACAGAATATACTCGAGATTAAACACTGCGAGATGCACCCACCAACGAACCCCATCCTTTAAGCACCTTGAGCTCCCCGCGGATTGTCATGCCGTTCCCGACCGCGATCGTGCCGTCCCTCAGGATCCTTTGAATAGCCATCGAGGTGAAACCGCCGACCACCCAGTCCCGCTGCAACCTGCACAATCCCCTCGGTCACCGCCATCGGCTTCGACATCATTTTTGTAAAATATAGTCTGCGGGCGACTATGAATAACGTTTTCAATTTTAGGATTTTTAAATATTGCATAGATATTTTAATAAATCATTAACAAAAATTTCAATTAAAAATATGATACGTATAAAGAAAAAATAATACTTATCATTTTTTTATTTTGTAAAATGAAATACTATTATTCTAAAAAAACATACATTTTAAATAACCAAATAAATAAAAATTGTTTAATTGAACATTGCAAATAATTGCATAAATAATGCAAGTTTTTCAAAATTTGGCTCATATGAACTTAAGGCTATTCTTAAACATGATTCCAAATGTTGATTTTTTACCGTCAATGGATGCTTTGTTTTGATTTCGTTCATCAATGAAAATACTGATTCACATAAATATGTTGATTCAAAGAAGGCATTGCAAGGTGCGACAATTTTCCAAATTTTGGATATTTTTCTTTATTTGTCAGTTTCCGAAAATTAAAATCTCAAACGAAAGATTTAAGATTTGTGTCACATTTAATATTTACAATTTCTTCTTCCAAGAATAATAAATTTGTATTATCTAGAAAGTTGTTTTGTTTCAAAACTACGCTTTCAACATCGATGTTTTTGTTGGGGTACTGTGTGAATTTAAAAGATTTAAAAGGAAAATCAAAATAAAGTTATTATTTTTATAAAAAATATATTTATTATTCACAATTTACACAGAAATTAGACATAAACCTTAACTTAGACTTTTGATTTTGGATAGTTAAGGAAGTACTTGGTACTTGCTATAGTATCTCAGCAGAGGGTTTTCGTAAATCATAATCAGATTCTGATAATTTTGGTTCGAATTCATCGTTCGGACGATGATTCCGCTTCATCCCTCAATTTTTGCAGCCAATTAAAACTTGTAAAGACTTCGTTTTCCTTGAAACTTAAATGATATTCTTTCATATTCGATTGATTGATTGTGTGTTGAGAATCAATTGGATTTGAAATCGGATCGAATTGATTTAGAGAAAGATCTTCACCGGTTAAGACTGTTGGTTGTATCGCGCCACTACTGGATCGAGTTAGATCGTCACTGATTGTAGTTTCATTATTAACTGGAATCACATCAAAAATCGACGATCTGACCAAGGCGGCCTTTATGGCTGGATTACCGTTCGAATTGCAATTGAATTTAGAGCAGGCCGGCGATCAAGATTTAACCGAAATGGTTGAATATAGTCGCAGGTATTTAGGAATTAAAAAATGTGTCACACAAAGTTCAATGTCAGCGGTACAAAACGTTGGTGATGACAAGATCGTTTCTAAAGAACAAGGTGAGGTTAGCGGCGGTAGGAGTTCCTTTACAAAACCCCGTATACCACATGACGGAAATCGGGTACAAACAAGGGTAAACCGTTATGAAAATTCTCAGCGGCAATCTAATGGACAAATAATTTGCTATAAATGTAAGCAAGTTGGACATATTGCAAAATATTGCAAATCGGGAAACGGACAGGGGAGTTTGTAGGCGCCGACTCTCTTCCTCTGACATTTCCGGCGCTGCCAACCATGACTATCATTGTTAACAACAAGTCGGTTACAGCGTTGATAGATTCGGGTTGCTCAAAAAATGTTGTTTGAAAGGGTTGATCAATGGAAACTCGTTACAGTCAAATGAGCAAAGAATGGTTTTGGCTAATGGCGATGATATATCTGTGGGAATTAGTGATGTGGAATTGACTATAGACAATAGAACTATGAAAGTAGAATGTTCTGTCATGAAATACTTACCCTATGATTTGGGAATTTTAATTGGTATGGATGTTATAAGTGAACTTGGGAGTGTGAAAATTAATAAGGATGTTATCGAATTTGGTGTGTGTAGGAGAAGGACTAATGAAGGCTGGTGACAATATGAGTTGTATCACGGGTGTTGTGCCAAGTGTTAACCTGAACAAACACAATTATGAGATTGAATTTAAGGACGGTTAAATGGAAGTGGAAAGATGAAGCGCCGATTTATCTATCAATTCGACATTCGTTCTTTAAGGATAGCAAATCGAAGGACATAGCTACAATGAAAATCCTTGAGGAGTGGATGAAGAAGGGTTATTTAATTGTTTGACGAGAAGGAAATGGGTAAATCGATAGGATGCTAAGTCAACTATCTCTTTAATTGCAGTTATCCTATCATTATTTGTATCATTTTCCCATGGGTTCCCATTTACACATTTCCCATTTACACATTCCGGCCATAATTAACGCCAACAACCGTTCATGCTTTGCTTTTTTGTTTAAATTAATGTTAATTAATTAATTAATTTATTTAATTTTAAATTTTATATGGCAAAAAATAAAAAATCAATCGACGCAAAAGCGAATAGACGCATAACGAATAGATGCATAGCGGGAATTTGGTGTAATTTTTATATGGAACGATTTAAAAAAAATAATAAAATTAAATGAAACGGAATTAGAAAGGAATATTTGAATGTTTGATGTTTAAGATTTGCAATTTGGAGAAAGATTAGTGACGAGGGAGCTTCTGAAGTCATTAAGAACTTGAGAAATATTTTCTATGAACGTGGAGCACCTAACGAGTTGTTGGGGGACAATTATTCGTCTTTCCATTCTGAAGCCTTTAAATCGGAGGTGAAGGCGTAGAACATCAATATCATATAATGTGCTATAAATAGACCGAATGGTAATGGAATAAATGAAAGGATTCATCGTACCGTCAAGGTGGTAGCCGCAAGAGCAGGGAATGGAATCCAAGAAGCTGTGTATCAGATGAATAATACTACAGGAAAAAATGATAGGACACCAGCCGAAATTCTTTACGGGTATAAACCTCGGTTGAAGTTGGTCGTTAACTCAACAGATTCTATTTGCGAAGATAAATTTTTAGCCAAGTTCAAAGAAGGAGATAAAGTATGGGTGAAACCAAATCAGGCCCAGCGATGCAACGAAAAATGGGTAGAAGGAGTTCTAAAGGGGATAATAAGTCCAGTCAAATTCTTAGTAACCATAAGGAATGTTGACTCATTGCGCCATGTTACTGATCTAAGACTGCGATTTCAACGCAGTGTTTCGGATCTGAGCGATTCTTCACAACAAGATAAAACGGAATCGATCGTTCGTGAGCGCCGACCTCCGAGGAGATTATGTGATTATGTCCCATGGGATGAGTTAGATTCTTCCGAATCTGAGGGAGATGTATATTGATAATTAAAACTTTGTTTTAATATTCTTGATTTTGTGGGATTAATTTGAAACACGTGCTTTTTTAATATTTTTTATACCTGTTGTGTCGATGTTGACTTATTCTAGTGCTACAATGCACTCGTACGAAAGTTTTGACAAAGATTGTCTTAAGGACAATCAAACCTGTTGTGTTAATTAAAATATGAAAAGTCAAATTGGTGTTTCTATTAAGGAATCATAGACAGATTTAGCCGATATATAAGTCTAAGAGCCGTCAATGCTCAAGATGAAATAACTAAAATTCAAACAATCATGATGTAGTGGATATTAAAATTTGGAGCCCCGGCATGAATTCATTTAGACGGAGAAAAAGTTTTTGAATCAAGATCTTTCGCCGAATTTACTAAATCAATGATAATCAAGTTGCATTTTTCAAGTCAAAATGTCTCATAGTCCATATGGAATCATAGAATGTCAATTCCGTACTATCATGGACGCTTTTAATAATGCATTATTAAAAGATAATGGTAAAAAAATTTGGGTTGATATATTGCCGGAGAATGAATTTACTATTAATGCTTCTAGACAGAGTACCACCAACTTTATCCCATCAGAAATCATCTTCAGAAAACGGATATTACTGGATGGATCACGTCGATATGATATTGACAATAAAAAAATTATTGAAGAAGTGCAACAATGAGAAAGCAAAATGTCTCAAACATGTGAACAGAATCGAAATTTTAAACAAGTATATATGGTTTTAATGAAATTTGAAAATAGACTAAAAGAACTGATCGATATGAAGGGCCATATAGCATCATTCGTCAAATACGGTAAATTCATCATTTATTAATTTTATTATTAATAAAAAATTTTTCAAAAACAAAATTCATTGATAAATTTTAACATTAATCATTTTTTCCTAATTTACCTATTTTATTTATCTATTTACCGTATGAAATATAAATTATTTGTAAATAATTAAATTAAAAGTAGATAGAAAGATAAATTTAACAAAAAAAATATTTACAACAAGAAAATCATTAAGTTATTTTAGAAATAAATGAAGAAGAATTAAATTAAAAAAGAAAGTGTTGTGAAAGAGAATATCCAACTAAGAAAAATATATTTGAATTAACAGTTTACAATAATGATTATTAAAACAATACACACATTAATTTTTACATAATTATTCCACACTAGCCCTGTTCGACAACTTAATTTCTGTATCTTTTAGGCTTCTGTCGGTCTCGAACTGGATTGCGTCTCACTCTTGTTTCATTAATATTCCGTCGATCTTCCTCTGGCATCTGGTCTTCTTCATGTACATTATGATGATCATTTTTGATACTTTTTGACATAATTGTTGTAGCCTTTTCTGATTTTCTCGTGTCATTTTGTGGTGTTCTCAATCTTTTGATATCCACCACATTTCTCTCAATTATTCTTCCATCACTAATCCTTTTTAATCTGTACGCATGCTTCCCCATGTTACCGATCACTGCATATGGCCCTTCGTATCTTGGCACATCGATTCCTTTGATTCGCGGTAGTATTCTAGCCAGCACTAGATCACCAATTGCCAGACAACCCCCTGAACCTGATGTAGCTGACTTTTTAATTTCTTGTTTGGTCTTGATCTGTTGGCTCA
>MQRK01255162.1:0-19961 GCA_001938485.1 Girardia tigrina
TCAAAATAATGTAGGCGGCAGTTAAACGATTTAGAAAAATATATCAAAAAAAACGACATAACATTTGGGTACCCCTAATATATATATATATATATATATATATATATATATATATATATGTATTTATATTATTAAAGTTATTATAGTTATTAATATTATTAACGCTCCCCAAGTTACCGTTATCACCAATAAGGTTTTGAGTTGGGAAAAACTCAATGTTAACTAAACAACATAGAGGATTGAAGTGATTGATAATAAAATAGTTGTTATTATTGCAATATAGTATGTTAAAGTCATCTTGAGTAAACTGGGGCGACTGAAGGTTTCACAGTTGGACATGATTAGAGTTCAACAGTTTTTTTGAAATTGTGCTCGAGTTTTGTAAATAATGAGCTTATTTAAACAAGTGTATTTTTGATATTAATTTGCTAATTTTTTTCGCTCGAATTTTTATTTTTTTTGCATTTCGATCACTCCGTTCACAAATTTATTTTTTCGATCGTTTTTTTTGTTATTTAAAAAAAAATTATTTTGATTTTTTTAAATCACTACAAGAGGTCTTGTCAGTAATCCAAAAAAAATGAAAAAGTCTAGTCTTATCCCCATCATTGCTGGAGAGATCATCCGCATTTTCTTACAACTTTTTCCTCTTCTAGTTTTCTAGATTTGTCCCCCCCTGATTTTGTTATTTATTTTATTTAATAGAAAATTTTCTCTTATTTTGTTATGTTTAAGTGCCTTTTCAACAAGAAGTTATCGTTCTTTTCTCAGATCATCAAGTTAATCCTGTAGATTTCTAGGCGGATTTACAAAAGGTTTGTCATCTTTCTATTAATTTTTCCTGACGGTCGGTTATGTTATTTGCATAAAAGGATTGATTAAAGTGATTAAAGAAGACCGTATGACGAATTATCTGGTTTTCAAAAAGAGTATGGAACCTATCTTGTTTCCTTACAAGATATTTCGCCAAAATTCGATATCTCTGTTCCTTATCATCACAGCTTATGTCATATCCAGTGTCGGTATTGTAATGAATAAGGGTACAATAAACTAACTCCTTTACGTATCTTGTTATTATTCTAGGCGTATCTCCTGGTTCAAATCTCTGACTATCAGTGTTTGAAAGAGTCGCTCCGAAATTCTGAGAGGGATTAAGATCAATTAATGGTTGGGTACTGCCTGACAGGATTATATTATCTGGGTCAGGATCAGTATGTTTGAAACCTTCGAACAGATCAGAGTCACTAAGAACGCATTCTTCAGGAGTATTAGAAGAAAGAGTTGTATTTTTTTGGTTGGTGGGTACCTGAATAGCTAGTTGACGCATGGAAAGATGTGGAGACTTAGACTTATTTTTATTTTTCCTTTTCTTTTTAGTTATCGTTTTAAATTCATTATCACTTATTTTATTTTCCTTCATATTTGAAACATTGTTATCACCTTGTGAAGCATCTAGGTCAATTATGTTTTTTTCTATAAGTTCGCTGTGGTTATTAGAAATATAAAAGTATTAAAAGTCATTGAGTTTTGACTCAGGACGAAATTATTAGAAAAGTTAGACCCATTTTGCGTACGAGACGAGTTTTGATAATAGAGTTGAGAATTAATATTATCATTAGTAGATGGCATAAAATTATTATTATCATCATAAATAATATTATTGTTGACAATGTTAGAATAAGAAGGAATATGAAAATTTTCAGCATTGGAGACAACAAGAGAATTATTAGCAATTTTTTTTAATTTAAATATTATTTAATATATCCATTTATTTTCCATTATTATTTTTGATATTATTAATCAAAATAAAATTTTGTTTAGTAATTTCGTTATTTTTTTCTAAATTCATTTCATTAATTAAATTGCTGTTTTTTCAATTTTCCATCGATAATAAATTTAATTTATCAAAATTAAATCCGATCCCCCGGGAAGATTCATGTGCACGATGACACGTGCATGATCTCTGATTCCGTACGCGGCCCAGGTGAGATGTGGTCGAAGTGGCTTTACGGCACACTCAAGTCAGAAACCGGTACGGAATATTTTAGGAAGTGACGCATTTGCGTCATTTATTCGCGCCTCAAGGGCGACCGTCATCGTCGAGCTACAAGAGCCCCTTAAAATGTAATTTTGATCACTCTTCGACCGGAATGACAGCGAGTAATGTCGTCTGTTGCTTGATGCGGTCGGTTGGAGTGATGGCGTTTTACTGCGGGCAAGATTATAGTTGATGGGGACAAGAATCGGGCAACAGCAGCACCAAAAAAGAATTTAAATTGTATATTAGAAAAAAATATTAACATGTTAGTATATAAATTATTTAGTGGTGATTTAGAATATAAATTATTATTATTTGCGACATGAAATTTTAAAACTGAAAGAATCAGACTTACATCAATCGGTGCCGCATGACCGGTCACCGAGCACGGCTGGATCCATTCGGCTTCCGTCAGGCGCTTGAGAGTTTGATGTACATCTGACACCATTCGTCTTCCATATTGAGAATTTTGAGTTGAGTGCTGGATTAAATTGAAAGTCAAAGAAAAAAACCCAAAAATGATTCAGTTAAACAGTTTATTTCCCGAGAACAATTTTTCAATGGCGACTTTGGATAATATACAAATGTTTAATATAAACTCGAGCCAATTATTAAAAATTAATTCGTATAAACAAAGTTCGATTTTTTGTTATTTTTATAAAATCATAATATAGTTTTTTTGATAATTCAAAATTTTATTTAATTGTTTTAATTTTTTTTAATGCGCATCTGAATTTTTCACTTTTAAAAATTTCAGAGGTCGCAAATCCAATTAAGAAATTTTTTTCAAAATTAAAAATCAAAAAATTTAATTACATATTACCTGATAAAAAAACTCTTAATTGGTTGCTGCTGATGATCCGATTTAGTGGACACTACAATTATTATTTACAAAATGTTATCTTTAAGTTTTACCGAATATATTTACACGTTCATCGGTTCTCTAAATCTTGATTCACCCCAATGTTTAAAACACCACTCAACGCTCATAATCATTCAGTTCACCTTTCAGATATTTCCTAATAGGTTGCAACTCTCTCCACGAAATCACTCCTCATTTACTTTGGGATGTTTTCCATCGGAATTTTTCTAATCGAAATCATCAATTCTTGCATTGAGTACCACCATTTGTTCCAACATTCCGATTATATCATCATTGAGTTCAACTTCTGAATTTAGATGAACTACTTGTGAATTTAGTAAAACTTCGTCTTTTGTTAATGATTCGTTCGCTTTTTCGAGATGGTTTATACTGTCCGATATTAAATTAATGATAATCATTTGAAGTATTCACATGATGCTCTAACCCTCCTGGTGTGAGAGGATACCTTATATCCGATACAAATATAAGGGCAAGACAAATGCCAACCCGGTTATCTAGTTGAAAGGTTACCGCACGATATACCTCCTAATACGGTGACAACTCAAGGGACTGAAATTACTAGCCTTCAAAAAAACTGATTTCACCCTCCATCCAAGCAGCAGATGAGATAAGCGAGGACAGTTGCTGCAGATTATTTTCCTCTGGAACCCAGATCGATATTATCGGTTGGGTCTGGTTGGTCTCTGTCGTCGTCTATTCGGTTCGAATTTCTGGGTCCTTCGATATCGCCCGGGTCTTGTCAGGATTGGATTGTCGGTGAGATAATTCTGTTGCAGCTGATATTTCTGAGTAGTGCCGAAGCACCGCGGATTTTTTGCTTCTGACACCTTTGTTATTTTCGGGAACGTGGCTCCATTGTTTCGGGTTCCAACCAGAGCGAAAGAGTTCTGGAATGTTGGGGGGCGAAGGGACGTTCTACATCACATAAAAGTTACCGCATTTTAATGACTTTTGGATACTATTGTTTGGGCCGTCATCTTACCCGCAAGTAAGCTCGGTGAACCATTTTTTGTACAAAAACTAGACATTAGAAATTGGTCAAAGTGCATTAAACTGGAGCTGGCAAAAAGTGTCTGGGCTTAACTTTTAGCGCGTCAACTTTTTAAAGCAATGGCGGGTCTTATCTGGAAAAGATTTCAGTATTATGTAAACGTTACCGGCATTCAATGGCGTTACTAAGAAATACGTCGAGCCGCCATCTAACCTTGTCGTAACTACGTGCCGCAGTCCAGCGGTATATCCACCCCAGAAATGGTGATGCAGGAGCGGGCGCAGCGGTTTTGTGGATTCTGTGCGCCGGCGGTCGGGAGCGAACGTCAGGTCGGGGGAACAAATAAAAATTTTAAATCTCACGTGTGTCAACCGGATTCGCACAAACCAGGTGCAAGAAAATGTCTCGCATTCTTTGAACTTCTAATTCTTACTTGATCCGTTCTTCTCGTATTCTTTGAAATTCCTCGTACTTTTCTTCAATTTCCTCCTTCTGTTGCAATCTCTGTACCTCGTTCGAATAATTTAGCTGTTCACCCATTCACCAATTCATCGAATCTCTCCATCAAAACATCGAACTCCTTTTCATATTGATTACTGCTCCTTCTCGAATCTGGATCAGTCTTGAGCTCCTCTAAAGCTTGATTTCTGAAGCTCGTCAAGACCCTTTTTCAATTCGACTTTTTTCTTTCCCTCTTTCCATTGTTGTTTCTGATGGATCTTGACAATTTCTTCTTTCTCTTCACTCCATCCTCTCAATCTTAAAAAGAGATTGGTCATCCATCAGCTGCTTTCCATCAAATATAATACGCTGTTGAATCGGTGGAATGCTTTCCTTGCTCCGAATCTTCTACTTGACGTCCTCAACAGTGTCGTTGGAATTCACAACACTCCTGGCGCCGACGGGGGAAACCCAATTAATTAATTTATTTTTTATTTCTTTTAAACATACATATGTATAATCCACACCATTCAACAAACAAAACATTCGTGCTCATAAAATTCTCCATCAGTGGGAGGACATTTATGAAAATAATATCAAACCCACGATTCCGGATTCCATCTGCCGTCACCAGAGCGCTGCAACCACGCGAAGAACAGTGATATTGGTAAAAAACAGAGAAAAAGAAAACAATCGTTCAAAATCCATATTTATTTATTTAGCTCTATCACATTAAATATTTACACAGTTAAAATTTTGTAATACGAAAGAACGATTTTTTTAGTTTATTCAAACAATTATTTTGTGCGACCTTTTTTCTAATTAATTTTGGTTGTTCTCTTGTTTTCGGTTCATCTTCTTTTTTCTTCGATTTTAATTTTATAATTAATGATAAAGTTTTATTATTGAAAATAAAAAAATATTTATCGATAAAAAATGGATGGAAAAAAATTGATTAAAATTAAAATTTGTTAATATTACTTCAATAATTATTTTTCTTTAATGAAGTTCGACATAGACAGCATTTGTTGCGCAAGACACGAATCGACCGCAAGTATACACAAAAGTTTTTTATGCCTTGATATGGCTGAAACATTCACACAGTTAAGCTTTGAAGTCAGTCATCTTTACGATTTATTCTTTGTTAGGAAAACTCGCAATCACAGCACACTTGTTGTTTTTAAGGTGATTTGAGTTGGTGAGTTAAGTATTTTATAGGCTCGTGATCTTTTGTGATACTGCAGGGTTTAACACGATGTGAGCGTTTTAACGTTCATTTTATTAAATTTTGTTTGTTGAAGAGTAAGCTATTTAATCAAAAAATATTTCAAGGGAAAGCAGGTAAGTAAAAACAAGTGAAATGTGTAATAATAGCACATCCACCTCAAGAAGATTTAAATCGTACAAAATTCGCTATTTTCCATTAATTATAAATAGAACTTATAATATTGTAATTATCCCCGATACAGTCCCCATATACATGAAATAAGTAAAAAGACTACCATGTCTTTAAATAAAATATAATCCACGTGACCACGGATTCGATGGCAGATATTCTGTCTCTGGTTCTGTTTTGAATTTTCGGTTTCGCAATAATTCTGCCTTTTGGCTATATTATTTTATAATGGTTTCTTTCAAAAAAATTTTTCTATTCCGTATAATTTAGTTTCGAAAATTTTTTAAGCGGTAAGTATTAATTTATCTTTAACACAGTTGATCGGGTCATTGCTGACACCAATGACATTAAGCTGTATCGTTGTCGTGTGACTCAAAGATGATTAAAACACGTAGTCGATCGAATTAATTTATTGCTATCAAAAATAAATAATTTTAATAAAGAAATACAATAATTTTCCTATTAAATCCATATAATGCAATATCCATTTTAATCCAATAACCAATTTATCAAACTTAGGTGAATGATAAATCCGTTATTTTAGCGTTTAAGTAGGGTGCTCAGCTAACGAAAACGTTCGATTTGTTGAACCTAGTAGTAAATTAATAGTGAAACATTGTATAAACTGTATTTATCACAAACAATCACTAACAATGATTACTAAGGAAAAGATAAATTCAAAAGTTACGGCGATTTGACGGAAAATTGCATTTAGTTTGAATCTCACCTAAGACGTGTGTTTAAATTAAATTAAATTTCCTGTGGCCAGGTTGAATTGATAACGAATTCAATATGATTAACATACACAATCCTATTTAAACCAGCAGGAATATGAGGACTACTGAACAGTACACGCATTGTGCACCCCAAACGGCAATGTACGACATTTAGAGCCTTGCCGACACCCCATTCAGCAATGTGAAAGTCATCCAAAACAAATCCATTGTACGGAAACTTAGCATTACCAAGCTTATGTAACTCTTACTTTTACGGTGATCAAAGCTAAGTAACCGAATAAATACTTACCGTCGTGAATGCCGCCTTGTGATCGGTGTACTGTTCGTAGGGGAGGGAAAATTGAAAGTTCCTGACCCGTCTAGTTGCGTCACATCTAACTTATACCGTAGTAAACATTGGTAAACACTACGTACTTTAGTAAGACCTTTAGTGCTCTTCCTTGGATGATCCTTCCAATCGAGATCCTTACTGTATCACAGTGATAATAACAAATTCTCCGGACTTTCCATATTTACATAGGCCTACTGAATCGATGCCAAGCAATTCAGTATCTGCATGTCGTATACTGTTACCAACTTTCTCTCAGGCTCCAATCTAAGTGTGCATATATCATACTATCACAATGAGGCAGAAACACAACTCTTATACAGGAAAACCCACGGAGGGACCTGTATTGCCGGATAAAAGAATGGCCGTTTCATCGTGATTCCCTGGAACAGGTGACTGTCAGCGGGTTTGTTTGTATGGCAATAACATCCGTAAATCCGCAAGAAATTTATTGCTGACAGACATGATGATAGAGCGTGCGTAGCGTGGCTGCAGCACATTGGTGCGAGTGGGAGGTTTTCAGTTCTAGAGGAATAAAAATTTAATTTTAATCTACTCTTGATTTTTACGAATTCCTTCAATTTTAATTGATTGTTCGATTAAAAACAATGTTTACATTTAATTTCGCCAATACAATTTTAAATCCAGTGATCGATTTAAACAAACTCAACAATAATAAATCGATAGATTAAAAAATAATCACATCAAAATAATGTGTCCAAAATTAAAAAATCCAAGCAACAAATCATTATTAATTTTGTTTTTATTGTAACTTAATTTTTAAAAATAAAAATTTTCAACTCAAGGTTTAGAAAAATAATAAAAAATATATTCTATCAAGTGAATAAATCATTAAAAAATCCAGTGGTATTTTTGCAATTCAATTGTTGATTTTCGTTTTGAACATCATTTTGAATTTTCTTTTCTTATTTTTTGTTTTTTTATTTTATAAATTCTCATCAAAACATTTACAATCAAAATCCAAAAACATATTCATCACCTCTGTGTTACACTAGGAGCAATTTTACACTATTGAAAATATGAACACTTTAATTCAATGTTGCTGCAATTACCTCAACAAATTGAAAATGAAAAATTATGAAGGATTTCAAACCCAAATTCGACAGTGATACGTGGTGTACCCATTAAGTAAAAGATCAAAATAACAGGAGTATAATTACAACATAGAAACACTAATCATATAAAGGTACTATTTCTACATTACTTCTAACGATCAATAAGTTCCAAGAAAGCATTTGTGTAGAAAATAGAACAAACGTTTTTATTACTAATTCACAATCAAAATTCAAATCGAATCAAAACAAAAAATTTATTATAATCAATGTCGACTCCAACCTAAATAAAAATCAGAAGACACTAAAAAACGTTACCACTTTAGACGATGGTCATCAAATTCCTTGTCATAAATTTCACAAAATACCGAAAGCAAAAAAATAGCTCCAATAATATTGCTCACAAAATCAATCAATAAGAAAAATTTGAAAGTGGTCACACAAGTACCGCGTCTCGATCTTCAACACGGCTAACATTGCCACGATCCGGCCGGACTTGATCTTTTCGTTGAACATATTCTGCATGAACCCCTCGCATACGAAGGCGTGAGTGAGGCTTGCGTAATTGTCGTGTGACTCCGATTTGCATTTTTTCTCAAACTGCTAACTTCTAGTATTTCTTTCCGTTTATGTGGATGACTTTTTGATTGGCGGTTTTCATCACCTTATCTTACAGTTCGAGCACATCATTGTATTTCTCTCGAATTCAATATGGCCGCAATTAGCTCAACAAATCGAAACTGAAAAATAATGAAGGATTTCAAATCCAAATTCGACTGTGATACATGGTGTACCCGGATTAAGTAAAAAGCAAAATATCAGGAACCTCATATTAAAACATAGGAATGCTAATCATATTAAAGGTACAACCTAAGACCCTTCACTTTATCCAGCGATCAATAAGTTCCAAGAAAGCATTTTTTGTAGAAAATTGGTAGCTTCAAGAAATCCTCCACGCACTGACGCAGATCGTTAGAATTTTCAAACTTTCGCCTCTCAAATATCTCTTCATGTTACTAAATAGGTAAAAAAACACTTGGTGCTAGATCCGGAATGTTTAGAAGGTGATCCAGCAACACATCCACTTTTCGAAATTGTTTTCATTGTTTCGGAACTTTTGTTGAAGTGGTTCAGTAACTGGATAATGATGTACAAGACGAATAAATAATCTGTGATTTTTTGTTAAGGTGTTTCAAGTAACTGGATAGTTTGGAAAAAATAGTTTGAATAAATTTGAAAATGTATAATAATGAAAATTATTAAAAAAATATCAAACGACATCATCCTTGTAATTTGAATGATATTTGCATTTTCCTCAAATTCGATAGTCATGTAGCAACTTTTTTCAACTTGATCGGCTAGATTCTGATGTCCGCCGATTCTTCTATAACAATTTGTCCGGAATAACGGAGTTCAAATCTACTAACATATACTTGAGTTCAGGAACCAGATACTGATGTTCAAAGTGTTAGATGTATCTGGGGTTGAATTTTATACCACTCTCTGGCGATATCTAACAAAGGACTTATCAATTATTGATATTAAATAAGAGTTTTCAACTTAATTTAATTTGATCAATTAACTTAATCAAATTGATATTTAATAAATCTAACTTAAATCAGAAGACAATGTACTTTTAGTATAATAATATTTTAAATCTATAACAATTACAAAATATTTTCTTTATACAATGAAATTACAACAGAATGTTAGATTAAATATGTGAAACCCCCTACTTATTACCTATTTACGATGAAGGACTGGTTCTCGTCCAGAGCCTTTATAATTTTAAAAGGAAACGGTTACCCGGTTAATAAAATGTTAAAATAAAAATGATTTATTAATAATAAAAATAAAGATTTTATTAATATTTAATTTACTAATATAGATAAAAATTAAGATTTTAATAAAAAAATCGAATAAGAACCTGGATCATTTTATCTTCCTTGTATAATCAAATCCTAATCCGGTTTCTCCGCAATAAAACAATTCAAAACTCGGGCGTTCCTTTTTGGCCGCTATAGATTGTAGAAAAACAAACACCTAAATTACAAAATATATTACAAATTAAAACTATACTACTGGACAAAATATTTGCAATTACATTTTCGTGCATTTTTAAAAGTTTTAGGTAAATTAGTTCTTTTTTAAACTAAAGTCAACCTATTGATGTATTATAATATACATTGACACATTTGTTTGTTTTAATAGTTTATTAGAATTTGTGTATTTTTGTAATGTTTTTTTGGCCACATTTTTGCACTCATTTAATTTTTTTATTAGTAATAAAAATAAAACTAAGTAACATTTATTATCGCAATAATGTACCATCATTCTTTAATAATAGACACATTTTCTTTAAAATGTATATATAAGTTTGATAAAATACCAAACTCTTCATCATTGATTTTATCCACTTCATGACAAATTCCAGACCATAGTGACTCTTTGCCATCAAATTGTGGACCATTATATAATCTCTGCTTAATAATACTCCAGACTTTCTCTGTAGGAGATAAGTCAGGGCTATGATCTGGCCAGGGTAATATGTCTACTTTTTCAGCAGTAAGCATCTCAATGGTTTTCTTGCTTGTGTGCGCATGCGCGTTGTCTTGTTGGAATAAAAATGAATCTATTTCATTCTTTAGCAACGGAAATATGTCGTCCTTCAACATATCACAATAGGAATTAGAATTAATGGTGCCTTCAACTCTTCTAACAAGCAATGGTCCATCACGACTAATGCAACCCAAAATCATTATCGAGCCACCATCAAACGGTCGTCTTGCACGCTGTGTGTTATTATCTTTGCTCCATGACATAAAGTTATCGTTGCCGTCGAGAGAAAAGCGGCACTCATCAGAAAAAACAACTTTGTCAAAATCGACATTTTCAATAATCCATGACCGCGCTATTTCTACTCTTTTGGCCTTCTGATTGTCTGACAATTGTATCCTTTGACATCTACGATAACTCAATCCCATTGAACACATACGCCTTCGTATTGTGCGGGTGGACACATTGTTGGACAATATATTGCCAATTGCCACTGATGTCACTTTTTTATGACCCTTTTCTAAAGACACTATAGCTTTTTTAATTTCATTGTTTATTTTATATTTCTTAGAGGATGAATTCCTTGGTGGATTAAAACCTCTTGCACCACTTGCGACACTATAAATCGTCCTCAGGCTAACATTTAGGGTCTCAACTATGACCTTTTTGGAGGTTCCTTTCAATAAATAATTTTTAATTATATCAATTTTTTCAACGCTTAGCGTCATTCTAAATATCTAAAAATAATATATCTATCAAAATAACATTAAATAATTAATTACAAAACATAATATAGTAATGCAAAAATGTGGCCAAAAAACATTACAAAAATACGCAAATTCATTATTATTTATTGAACTATTAAAACAAACAAATGTGTCAATATATATTATAATACATCAATAGGTTGACTTTAGTTTAAAAAAGAATTAGTTTACCTAAAACTTTTAAAAATGCACCAAAATGTAATTGCAAATATTTTGTCCAGTAGTATATTATAACATTCGGTGTATTTAAACAACCGAATTATCATTCATCATATATATATATATATATATATCATAATCTACGATTAGATTATCATATTTTTAATCCATATTATCGTAATTAAAAAAAATATCATTGGATTAATTTACAAAAGGCCCACTGTTTATCACAATATCTAGCAAGTTTTACAAGAATAATGGCTGACAAATTATCCTACAATCATATTTGAAAAATCAAAATTCTTTAAACTTACATATAACGGATATCGCCAAGTAGTATCACTGATACTATTTAAATAGAATCACTAAATTTTTTTAAGTTGTTGATATTATTTGGGTCATGAAACTATTTGGTGCTTTCAATTTCCATTAACAAAAATATCAAAATATGAATAAAAAAATAAAACAATTTATTACAAAAGGCCTTAAATTCAAACTGCCAATTAGAAATGGCCACTAATCAAAAAAATATTTTACAAATATTTTAACAAAAATATATATTCGTTTAATAACAAAATAATCAATTAATAATAAATTCACACACCAATTTAATAATATTCAAAGGCTAATGCACGGTGTGAACTAATTAATTAATTCGTTAACGATATTTTCGGCCCATTCGAGATAGTTGAACAGCTCCTTAGTTATAACATTGTCGAAGACTCAATAATACTTTATTCATTAACGACATCCAAACATTCTACATAATCATTATCATCTAAGCAGTCTACATCCTGATCATCTACATCTTCCCCGGAAATAGACTCGTAAGGAAATTGTTCAATCTAGTTTGAAACAACCCAAGCCTAGCAAAACTTTATACCATACACATCAGGCTTTGCTATTTGCCAATCGTCATGGTTCGAACTAAATCTTGATGATATTATTGAGTTTTGTATGGTTTCGGTTTTCAATCATTCAAAGAATCTCCGACCCATGAATTAATCAATTCCTTCGATGGTGGTTTTGGATTACCATTTTTGGTATAAACAACAAAATCAGAGTTCTTCCATTCATTAATACGAAAATATATCAAATCTTTCATGGAACGAAAATTCCTATCTCCTTGTGGATAGATAGATAGTTCCGTTCTTTTCATGACCGGTTTTGCAACATGAGGTCTTGTATTGTCTTGTCTTGTAGTCAACTCTTGTCGTTTAGTGATACTTCTCTGTTCAGATTGATTAACTTCATTCCATAACGAGTCGCAACACCTTTATGGATATTATGCTTGGGAGTCATCTTTTGCACCTTTCTGTCAAGATTGATTGTCTTTCCATGATCTCTATCGTTTTGTATTATCGAAATAAATATACTTTTCATCACCAGTGATAATTCGAGACATGCATGACTTTCGATGTTTGCTAGGGCTGAATTTCAAAAAAGGAAACCGGTACATAAAAAGTTTTTGTATAAACAAACAATGTAATAATTTAATATTTTTATATAAAAAATATAATTAAATAAATTTTAAAATATTAATCAAAAATACAAATAAAAAGAAGATATACATTTTCTTTTAAATAAATTTATTTTTGAATTTAGATTAAAAAACAGTGCTAATCACTTATCTCTATTTGTTTCTTAAACTGATCTTCCATGATAGTGTCCGACATATCGTTATTCACAAAAGAATCTGTCTAATATCTAACAATTTTTAACACTTTTATATAAATCTATCTTTTATATAAACAACAGAGATGTATGAATGCGATATGCTAAAAATAAAACTATCATTTCTATCTTATTTTTTTTATTAACGTCGATGTGGCGACGATTGAATGTATCGATTGAGCGACAACTCGACATGCAGTCGAAATACCTCGGATCCGTCGATAAACGTCGATTCGATCGGACGAGATAGCGGCCTGCAATTTACATTACAAACACCATCACATACATATAAAAGCGTTGTTTTTTAACCGGTTCTTGTTCCGTTGCGTTCAAGAGAACTACATTATTGCCCGGGAGCATGTGTCTCAATCTATTCACCTCCATAACTCGCCACTCATCAACATCACGAGACACAACCCATTAATCAGAAAGATTTTAATATAATTCGATATCAATTCAAAAAAGACGTTTTTACTGAGAACTTTATTTTAAATTTTCTTTTTTAAATTGTGTAGAAAATAAGAAAATAACATTATAGTAATTCAAATTTTCTATTTTTATTGTTGAAAAATTAGATTTTTTTACCATAAAAACCTGTGAGACAATTTTTATCAATAACCCACACAAATTTCCAATTACATTAATTTATTTTCATGGGTTTCAATAAATTGATGGCAGTTTCAGGGACATCGGATTCATCGTCCATCCTGCCGTAGTCGCTATCGTCATTTTTTTGACCAGTCATATCACTAAATACGTGTAAATTTAGAATATGAAGTAATGAATTAGAGGTTTGTTAGTCACTTTGACTTTAAAGTTACATTTTTTGCGTTTAATTTATTTTGCATTATAATATTAAATTTTAACTTTCACAGAATTAGTAAATAAAAGCATGTCATATAATTTTAACGTATACGTTATAAGAACTAAACACTCCTACTTGTATCTAAACTATTATTTAATTAGAATTAGAATTAGATACGATAATTATAAATAGAACTATTGAAGAGCTGGTAAGTAAAATTTTTTACTTTAAGTATACAAACTTAATGGTTAGCTAATTTTTATTGATTACTAGGAAATTAATAAAGAAAAATTTATTAATGTTGAGAAATTTGTTAATTATGAAATTTTTCTTAACTGTGAAAAATTTATTGATTGATATAATTTTATTAAATATATGAATTTATTAAGTATGAGAAATTTATTAATTATGAAATTTTTCTTAACTATGAAAAATTTACTTTCTCATTTATTTTTTTGGTCACTACAGTATCTATTGTGTCCGTTCTCTAAAATTCGTTTGGTTTTTGGTTTTGTCAGCTTTTCGGATTACCCAGCGAAAATTATATTAGAAAATGTAGAGAAAATTTTCGTGTTCGCATTTGCCAGAGTAGTCTGTAATTGTTTTTTTAAGTATAATTAACTGAATTTAGCAGATGATTAACGATATGTTATCAAAAAGAAAAAATTCACATATTACAAAATATTGCTGTGTCTTTGATAAGCTCGGTAAAGATGCAAGTGTGAAATTTAATCAAACTGCATTAAGCATGAACTTCCTTAATTTGTTTAAGATTTAGTATTAATTCTATTAGTTAACTTGTCTTGTTTTTGAACATAATACAATTTTGAGGATTTCTAAAATATTTCTCATCTATGATAATTTTTAAACTTATTGCAAATGGAACTTTTGTAGATCTTTGAATTCATAACAGTCCTAGATTATCTTTCTTCGGACATATTTTAATTTTAACGATATGAAATTTCTATATTGCACCCAAATATACAAATTATTTATTAAATTTACAGGAAATATAGGAAATGATTTTAATTTTTACAGTCAAATTTCAAAAAAGTAATTTTTCAAAAGTACCATCTAGTAGCTGGTTCCTTCCGAAGTTTCCCTCGGATAGCTGGCGTTTATGATTCCGTATTTGAACCTGGTAAAGCGAATGATTGGAAATATTGGGGGTGAAATGCTCTCAACTTATTCTGAAACTTTAAATGGGTTCGAAGGGCGCCTATCTTTAATATTTTTGTTGTAGGTGTACATCGAATACAAATAAAAATTGTAAAAATCTTTTATATTAATTTTTAGAAATTTTTAAAACAAAACCATAATTTAGAAAAATTCATCGATTCTCGAAAATAAATTTTTAAAATTAACTACAATATTTGTTTAATAAAAATTGTAAAAATCTTTTATATGAATTTTTAGAAATTTTAAAAACAAAACTATAATTTAGAAAAATTCATCGATTTTCGAAAATAAATTTTTAAAATTAACTACTATCGTTAAAATTTGTGCTTTACTATACAGCATTTTCTCCCAGCAAATTTTTAGCTTTCTTATCCCATATCTTTTTTTGAAACAGGTATATTACTCAACATTTTCTATGAACGTAGAAGCGTTTTCTTGATCTTGTTGAACGACCAACATTATACATTTACGACATTTCGTAATTGCGGCACCTCATTTCGTATTTGCTACATTTCCTTTGGTAATTACAACATTTCATTTAATAATTACGACACATTATTTTGGAGATTCTGAGTGACAGGATTAATTGTACTGGGCTCTTTTTGTATTGAGTTAATTCAAGCACAGCATCTAAAATTTAATATTTCGAGCGATTCAAATTTTAATACTGATAATAAGAAATTATAAAATTTAAACCGTTTTGAAAAAGCGATGTCAATGGTGTCGTTTTGAGAGACGCGTCAGTCGGTTGTAAATTGGCGTTCAAGAGGACGATCTGAAAAGAAGTTCGATGGTAATGATTGGCGACAGTTAATTGCGATTTGTGGAAAATATATGCGATTTAGTTGTTAAAAAAATGAAAGAAACGAAAATGAAAGCTCGAAAACAAATACTGAGATCTTTAAATTGAAATCAAAATCAGATCAAATAGCAGAATTTAAGTGAGTTGTTTTCAAAATATTTTAAAATTGTTTCATCAATTGTGTCAACAATAATTAAATAATTCGTCTAATAAAATTAATAAAAATTATCGTTTCGTCACGAAATAACAGATAATTTAAATTGTTATATAAATTGAACTATAAATTAATTCGGATTACAACATTTAACTTAACTTACTCCTACTTGTATCTAAATTATTATTTAATTAGAATTAGAATTAGAATTAGATACGATAATTATAATTAGAACTATTGAAGAGCTGGTAACTTAACTTACTCCATAAAATTTATATCCATAAAATTTAAAATTTTGAAATCCACTCAAGAACACGGACAACCGGCCGTGAATAAACTGAAAGACGTGCTAGTTCGGTATATGGTTTACTTGTCGTAGATGGCATTATAGCGATAATTTGGAGGCAATAATCTTATCGTTTTCGAAAAAGGGATATGAGGCCCCATATAAAACCCAGGAGGAGCGGCCTTAATAAAATTACTTAAATTTTAATATGTGAATAAATTGAATTACCGGTAGTTGTGGGGTTTGCCGTCTCCCGAGTTCCTTCAGGGTTAAGCATGGTAAGCCCTTCAGCGACAGACGAACACGCCAATACCTTAGCAGAGAATTCGTCCGACTGATTAAGTGATTTTCTTTCTTAGATAAGAATGTGCATTCCGTTAGGAACGCGGGTATCCGTTTTAGTATTTTACGTAATGCATTAATATGTTGCGATAGAATCAAAATTCAATAAAAACATATAATTTAACATATAAAATTTAAGCATGATTAAAACAAAATAATCGAAAAGATCGCAAAACACACAAAGTTAGAGAATTCACATAAAATATAAGAATTACAATAAATAAATAACAAATAAGCGCCAAAATATATGCAAAATGATGCAAAAAACATAAATATCGATAGAAAGATGAATAGTTACGAGTCAGTAATCGATAAAACCGGAATAACGAACGGAATCAAACAGGAAAAAAAATCCGACAAAATTATTATAAAATCCAGAATAAGTTTACGAGTAAAACGAAACAAGAAATGTAAAAACCCGTTTGGAATTGACAGAGAAATAGCTAAATTGAAATAAAAATAGTAAATAATAAATCAATAAATAACGATTAATGAACGGATTACGTTGAAATAAACAAATAAAAAAGTCGGAAAAATCATCAAAATACCCACAGATAATAAAAGATAATAATCGTATCGAAAAACGAGCAAAATAGCAAATAAATACAAAAATAGAACAAATTGATACATCGCCAAATAAAGAAGTAACGATGAAAACCTCACAAAATAAAGACGGAAAATTCATAAAATAATCGGAAAAATCGCAGAAAAATCAACAAGATACGAAAACATCGCAATCAACACTAATTGACCAAGATTTCGAAAGAAAATAATTAAAAAATAACATAATTCTAATTTATTTTATTCCGGCGATCAAAAACGCAAATATGAATGAAAATCGATAGATAAAAGCAGAAAAAATCGTAAAAATTATGACAAAAATTATGCGATAGAAAACATGAAAAAATACGCTACGAAAAGAAACATAAAAATCAATTAAATCGAAAATCATCTAAAATAATAGATGTTCAAGTGAACAATGAGTCCTGTATTATGCGGACGCCACTAAAACAGATCCAAATCGATTTAGAGGAGGCTGCAAAAACTCAATAATGACAAATATTCATGAAATCCGCAAAAAAATATAAATCGAAAATATTTAACCACTTCATTAAAAATACTTCATTATTATTTATTTATTGTTATTTATTAAAATTTATTTTTATTATTAGTTATATTAAAAGTTCTTTTAATATTATTTATAAATAAAATAAACCTTATCAACTTCTCTCGATCAGCGCAGAGGATTCCAAGTTGTACAAGATTCATTCTAGAAATACAGGTTAAATAAGATTCATTCTAGAAATACAGGTTAAATAAATAATTAATAAGATTATAAATTACTTTTGATTTGTTTTTCTTTTCCAATAAAATAAAATGAACAATAAAATAATTTCTAAATTATTTTCAAACTATTTTAAATAAATATTTAAATGTTCTTAATGTAACGCATTAAAGATGATTTTCTTGACAGGTGATACAATGTTTTCTTACATTAATACAAAAATTACTTCATTAAAAATACTTCATTATTATTTATTTATTGTTATTTATTAAAATTTATTTTTATTATTAGTTATATTAAAAGTTCTTTTAATATTATTTATAAATAAAATAAACCTTACCTTATCGACTTCTCCCGATCAGCGCAGAGGATTCCAATCTGTACAAGATTCATTCTAGAAATGCAGGTTAAATAAATAATTAATAAGATTATAAATTACTTTTGATTTGTTTTTCTTTTCCAATAAAATAAAATGAACAATAAAATAATTTCTAAATTATTTTCAAACTATTTTAAATAAATATTGTCAACTTTTCATGTATTATTTATTTATTTTTATTACTTTCTTATGAGAAAGATATAATTAAATGAAATATTTCGAAAAAAGTAATCAGAAAATATATTTTTAACGAAAAAATATCTAAAATTCATGAAGTTTTGACTAATATAACCAAATTATTAACCCAAAGAATTTTAAAATTGCTTAAGTATCTTATGAAAATTATCTAATTGACTAAATTAGTAAATTCTAAATAAAAATTCTATATAGTATCGGAAAATATATTGGGTGGATTGATAATGAGATATAATATATTGTTTTCCACAAAAAATTATTATTTTATTATTAAAAATTATTATTATTTTTTAATATATTAATATTAAAATATAATATTAAAATTATTATTATTAAAATTATTAAAAAAAATTTTTTAATTTTAATCACTGTACTGTATTTTTTTATTTTTTAATATATTTATGTTTTTTAAAACCATGAAAAACACCTTAAAAACACCTTAAAAATCATCGAAAATAGGTAAAAACCACAAAAATTACAGAAAAAAGTGCAAAAATCAATATTACACTCTCAGGGATCCCCTGTGCGGCCAGGCGGGCATACTTCTACGTAGTATCCCTGAGAAACTAGATTGGGTTCGATTCCGTCTCTAGGCTAAAGTACCCGAAAGCTAGTAGCTAGTAGTGTAGCCTAGGCAGCCTGACTAGGCTTAGTACAAGTGCAAAATCAATAAGTTCACAATTTTGCAGTGTACTATATTGATGTTTTTTATATAATAGAGCTAAGCATAGGTCGAAGGTAGTAAGATATCGAAAATCTGATTGAACACATGGATAGTAACTCATATATGAATAGTCACATTCAATATCAACATTTTTGAAAAAATCGATACGTAGTGCTTTTTCGAATATATGCATATTATGTGTGCAAATATTATATTATAGATATCTATTATATTATGATATTATACTATGTTATCAACCAATATCGTATCAACCATTCAAAACATGACCATATCCAAGTTGATATCGTCATGCATTCATCGTGTCAACGTATTGTATCCATCATGTAAACGTATTGCATTCATCATATCAATACACAGCTGAACATGTAAAAAATACAGAAAATGCTGTATAATATATAAAGTACTAAAAGAACTATCTTATCAAACATTATCATCATGCTATCAACCTTCAAATTTACCATATGAGACATCAAAATCACCATATCAACCATATCATCAACCATCAAATATACTTTATCAACCGTTAAAAGTACCATATTAAAATACCAAATCACCTAATGAACAGCCATTTACATATAAAAACCTTCAAATCTACCTTAACAGCAATAAAAAGTGACCCTAATTGTATCAACCATTACCTTATTAACCTTTCAAAAAGTGAACATTTTAATATTCCCAGAAAATTGAAAGCATGTTCGGCAATAAATCTCCAACGCCATTGGGATTGTGTTCGGATCTCATTTACCAATATACATGTAATGGGTGTAACGCCACATACATTGGAGAGACTTCACGTCATCTCTGTA